>OY723392.1:20680351-20725434 GCA_963210295.1 Ophion ellenae
CGTAGCAAGATTATGTAGATGAAGACAAACGAAAAGCAACATCCAAAGGGCAAATCTAGATGTCTCCTATGAATACCTAGCCTAATCACCCCCATGTATGTTCTGGGATCTTTTTTAGTTTCCGAGAAAAAAGCATTTTTTATGTACCTTTTTCGTGTATGTACTTTCCTTGCGATTTTTGTTTACTTGTGTTGTCATTATGAAGTGCACTATTCAGCAATAAATGAATGACCAACTGAATACTAACGTACGTGCCTTAGATTTTGATCAAAATTAAAAAAAATAACTTTGAGATGATCAGTCACGAAAGTTCAGATGATAAAAAAATACTTATACTAGTCTTAATGACTGCCAATTGTCTTTGACAACTTCTAAGAGGAAAGTACATGCTCAAAAGAGAACATAAATAAAAACTTGCGTACAGGGAAGCCTGAAAAAGAAAATGTTTAATGCCTTTTTCTCAATAAGTAAAAAAGATCGTACATCCATAAACAGACATATATATATACGCAGGGTGACCCGAAAAGTGACATTAAAAAAAAATCTAGATGCTTCGTTTCAGTACCTATCCGAATCACCCCCCTGTACTTATGTACTACGATCTTTTTTACTTTTCGAGTGTACTTTCCTCTGTTTCCTTTTTACTTGTATACTCATTATGAAGTGCACTGTTGAGCAATACATAAATCACCAACTGAATATTAACATTACCTTAGGATTTAAGCAAAAGTTTAAAAAAAGTAGCTTTAAGAAGATCAGTCACTAAAGTTCAGATTATAAAAAAATACTTATACTATTCTGAATGAAGTATCTATTCTGATATACTATACTTATACTAGCCTGAATACTTATACTAATCTGAATACTTACGCTAGTCTGAATACTTATACTAGTTTGAATACTTATACTAGACTCAATACTTATACTAGTCTGAATACTTATACTAGTCTGAATATTTATACTAGTCTAAATACTTATACTAGTCTGAGTACTTATACGAGTCTGAATACCCATACTAGTCTGAATATTTATACTAGTCTGAGTACATAGACGAGTCTGAATATGTATACTAGTCTGAATGCGTATACTAGTCTGCATACGTATACTAGTCTGAATACTTATACTAGTCTGAATATTTATACTAATCTGAATACTTATACCAGTCTGAATACTTATACTAGTCTGAATACTTATACTAGTTGGAAAATGTATCCTAGTCCGAATACTCATACGAGTCTGAATTCTTATACTAATCTGAATATTTATACTAGTCTGAATACTTATACTAGTCTGAGTACTTATACTAGTCTGAGTACTTATACTAGTCTGAGTACTTATACCAGTCTGAATACTTATACTAGTCTGAATACTTATACTAGTCCGAATACTCATACGAGTCTGAATTCTCATACTAGTCTGAATATTTATACTAGTCCGAATACTCATACGAGTCTGAATTCTTATACTATTCTGAATATTTATACTAGTCTGAATACTTATACTAGTCTGAATACTTATACTAGTCTGAGTACTTATACTAGTCTGAGTACTTATACTAGTCTGAATATTTATACCAGTCTGAATACTTATTCTAGTCTGAATATTTATACTAGTCTAAATGACTTGAAAACTTCTAAGAGGAAAGTACATAAGCAAAAGATAACATAAATACAAACTTGTGGTACAGAAAAATTCGAAAAAAAATGTTTTTTTTTTCTCGAAAACTAAGAAAAATGGTAGACCATACATGAGGTGATTAAGATAGGTATTGATGAGAAGCATCTAGATTTTCCTTCCGAAAGGCGCTTTTCGAGCCAACCTGTATAAATGTATACCAGATAGACAGTGGATTGACGTTATCGTTGAAGACGCAAAAGCATCAAAGCGTAAGCGCGAGCTCTGACCTACATGAATATTGTAAGTATATACCCATACTCGTATATAAACGGCCTTTGATATCGGCGACGTCACTTCTCAAAGATTGCAGAAAAAGAAAGATATAAGAATAAAATTTGCGGGAATGTAGAAATATACCGCGCCCATTCGTAAATTTGTGACCAGTTACTTTCAGATATGCGAGAACGGATCGCACCAACATTGGGAACACTCGCTTTTACTTCAGCTTTTCTTTTTTTATTTTTATTTTATTTTTTTTTACCGCGCACGCCAATTCATTCCGGAGTACAGGTGAGGGACGCGACGGAAAAATTGTCTGAATGCGAGCACTTCGAATACTGAGAGCGAATTTAAAGTTGAAGGAGGGTCGAGCATCGCGACGAGGAATGTTAAAGAATACTGACTACTTTAAGACGTGGATAGGTCCAATAAAAAGTCAACTTCGAAGTTTCGATAAGTTTCACTGCACCGTTTCCGAGGAAAAAAAAATATTATTAAGGTAGTACCTCCACAGAAGAGTTGAATTAAGAAATGGTTGAAATTTGACATATACGTTATTTAATACATTATCCAAACATCTGTGCAATTTGGATAAGTTTGGCCAACCCAAACCTGAGATATTTACACTTAAAGTTGACTTGGCTTACACGTAACAAATGCGTTATGATGGGCAAACAGAGCATCATTAATTCTACTGTCAAAACTAAAATTAAGAAATTGATAAAAGAGGATAAGCTACAGTAAGATATCACGAATAATGTGAAAAAAAATGAGAATCATTCACCATCTAGTTTCCAAGATATAACCATGAGAAGCCTTCACAATTTTGGTGCAAAGCCTGGCAAAGCCTGGAAAAAAAACAATTGGGGCAAAGCCTGGACAGGCCCGGCAAAAAGTTTACTGGCAATGGTCGATCAAAAACACAATACAAAATACATTTTACGGCAATAAATGATATCCATCGTATTATCTACTAGTACCGAGTCAGTATTGCGTAGTTTTTAATTTTATTCATTACTAATTAAACCAATTATCAATATTTTAAACATGAACACGGTATGTAGACTTTTGGTTTGAGATTTTCGCAGAGGAACTACCTTAAGGCCGAGTATTGTAGACCACAAATTTGAAGAAAAAAAAAGGTTTTTTTTACGTCAAATTCTATTTTATTATTCTACAGACCTTTTTGAATACGTCTGTGAAAACCGCTTAATGATACTTATCAAATAAGCCGAGTTATAGAAATGATAAGAAGTACGCTCGGGGAGCGCGTTCGGGAACCAGCAAATTTAAGGCTGGGGAGAGGAGGGTGGATACCTTTTGGCGAGGAAAAAATTTGCTGATTTCCATGACTTTTTAAAACAAAAGAAAGATTTTTTTATTATATTAGAGACTCAGGGTATGTTTTACTACTACTTTTGGCATGGTATTGAAGTTTGCATTGTTGAAACGCAACGAAAATATTTTTTACCTCATGCCACAATTTTTTTTGGGCACATTCGGCCTACAAAAATCACTGTAACATTTTTGAAGGTCCGTACTAGGGATCCATAAACTGAATCTGCAAAAAGAGTTTACAAAGTAACGAAAATAAAGAAATGATAAAATGAAGAACAATTTTCGTTGCATTCCAACGATGCAAACATCGTACTTTTGGCTGCGACATGGTATTTAAAAAAATTAATTTTAAAAAAACTAACCGACGAAAATAAAAAAAGTATTTTTATTTAAATGGAGCCATTTTTTTCGTAAAGTTCAATCTTTTTGTTTCAAAGCGTACCATTTCATCAATTTTCAACACTCCTCACTTTTTCTCGGTTCATATTCTGTGTATGAGTGTTAATGAAAGGAAAACCTTTGTTCGTTTTTTTAACGATCAATGCCGCCGACGCCACGTGTCACGCCGTCCGGCAACTACGCCGTAATCCGTTTAGAAGCCTGTGCCACAGCGCAGCCATTTTTTTGAAGATTATGAAATAAATAAAAATACCGTGTAACAGCCAAGAGTAGTAATAAAACATACCCTAACAAGGAACATCTCCTTAGTGTCCTCCTCCGATTTCGTTGAAGCTTTTTTTTCGTGGAAGAGTATAAAAAACTAAGAGTTACGTATTTTTTTTTGATCGCCGGAAAATCCGTTTTAAAGGGTGAAACGCACCCTTCAAAATAGGGATGTTTTTCGTTTTTCGTCGATAAAGTTTTAACGGTACGAGATATAAAAAAAATCAAATTGCAAAAATTTTTATGTTTTTGTGTACTATAAATTGGAGATGAGAACGATAACGTTATCGACGAAAAACTAAAAACACCCCTATATTCGAGGGTGCGTTTCACCCCTTAAAACCGTTTTTCCGCCAA
Source organism: Ophion ellenae (assembly GCA_963210295.1). Classification (NCBI taxonomy): domain Eukaryota; kingdom Metazoa; phylum Arthropoda; class Insecta; order Hymenoptera; family Ichneumonidae; genus Ophion; species Ophion ellenae. The sequence goes on from OY723392.1 coordinate 20,684,606, forward strand.
TAAAAAGAAATACGTGCCTCTTAGTTTTTGATACTCTTGCAGATAAAAAAATTTCAACAAAATCGGAGGACACCAAAGTGATGTTCCCTGTCTAAAAAATCGTGAAGAAATCCTTCCTTTAAAAAATCATAAAAATCAGCAATTTTTTTCTCGCCTAAAGGTACCTCCCCCCTTAAAGCCCAAGCAATTTTGCCCAATTTTCGATCGAAAAATCGTAAATTTTGAGACAACTAATATATCTCAATGACTTATCAATTGCGCTCATTCACAATAAAATTCCAGCTCAATTCGCGATTCTCCGTAAAAAAAAACTCGGTCAACGTGTGTAGATTGTAATAGTTTTTTTTCTTCTCAAAAACAATACAGTGCAATTAACGACAACTTCGAGGTTGACATTTTATGAGACGTGTCTACGTCTGAAAAAAAAAAGAGATCAGTATCCTTCAATGTTAATTGACGAAACGCCCCTCAAGAAAGATAACAATCCAAGTTCCCGCTGGCACGTACGAGCAGGCCACGAATTAATGAAAGATACGTATATGCGCATACGAGAGTACTCGTGTCGCATGAATATTAATATCGGTGCATATGAAACTATATGGACTCGTACGCGTAACTCACCGTGATCTGATGACCATTGCCGGTCGGACTCGGGCTCGGGCTCGACGTCGAATTCGACGACGATATGTCGCTCGATCCCACGATCCTCTGCGGCGACGGCAAACTACCTACCGCCACACCGCCCACCGATGGAAACGCTCTCGACGGATCGGCTTGCCACTGCTTGTGAATCTGTTGCGACGTGTCGCGAAATCTTGCCCCCTGCGAACAATTAAATTCCCCATAATTATAATCACGAAGATGTTTGTTTTTTTTTTTTTATAGAAAAACACTTAGTGATTCTCATTGATTAACATAATAATGATAATATAATAAAGATAATAGAGGAATAAAAAGCACAAAACGCCGTACAGTGCTTAGGGTCAAATATTGTAATTTTAATTTTTGACTTTTATTTCAATTAAGGGGGGATTGTCTTTTTTTTCGCAAAATTTACCGCTTTTTGGGAATTTTTTTGTGAAGAAAGTATACAACGGAAAACTTGTGAAACTTGGCATATAGTTTTATTGATCTGTTTACTACATACAAAAAAAATTTTGTATGTCTTATACATGTCTAAAGGCTTGAATGAAATACTGTCCAAACTAAGGAGTTTCGGGAGAATTGACGAAATATTACCATTTGATTTAAATTTATACAGTAAATTCTTTGTGATTTACTGAATGGACCAAGAATGTACTGTATACATTTTGAGCAAATGGTAACATTTCATTAGTCCCGAAATTACTTTTGAAGACATTTTTTCTACTGGAAGTGCTTTTTTTTTTACGAATTCAACGAATTGTTTAAGGCGTAGTCTACTGTCGGAATTTGTAAACTCTCGTTCTTCGCTTGAGGCAACTCAAATTGAAGAAAATGGTCCAACGTATGGCGCAGGAATCGCCGATTAAAAGTAAATCTATGTTTACAATGATACAAATGCTGGGAAAACTTTAAACGCGTTTTTCACGAAATTATGTTTTTCAAAACTGTGTACACGATTTCTCGACATCTAATAAACGGATTGACTTGAAATTTGGTACAGACATTAAGTGTAATAGTAGTTTAGTCGTAACCGAGGTTTTTCTTAATAACATTTTTTTCATTATTTATTGACAATAATGATGTGATTATTCCTCGAAAAATCGAAAACAAAAATTGGAACGGTTTTTTTATGATCGAAACACTATAACAAAAAAGCTTGGTCAAGTCTTAGCCAATATTATCTATTGTAAGAATAAACTCGTTTTTTCTCTTACGCCCCTCACGTTCAAAGGTCCTTCACGAGATTGTTTAAAATTTCCTTACTTATTAATATTTTTAATGAAATTGTATACACAACTTTGTTAATGTACATACAAATAAATGTCCCAACAATTTTTCAATCACCTCACTTATTCCTTCAATTTTTTAAAAAATAATCTTGATTTCCCAGTTTTCACAGTAGCCTAACCCCTTAAGCTAAATATATTTTTTAATTATACACTGGAAAAATAGATTACGCGTAATTGATTATATATAATATAATTGCAATAAATAAGAGGAACTGTTTAAACAAAAAGTAATTCAATGAAGACTAATACACTGTTTTTCTTGGAGTCAATTGTAATGAATGAACAATATTTAGTTCAAGCAAATATACCATTCAATTGAATATCAAACGAAAATCAAGCAGGTCGGGAATCAAACATTTTTTTTTTAATTCAAACAAATCATTTGTCTCGGTGTATTGGAAAATAGGTTTTACTGCTGTATGTATTGCACGAAAGAGCAACAGAGAGCAACAGAGAAAGAGGGAGAGAGAGAGAGAGAGAGATGGCGATTAGTTTCGGACATTTGCTCCGAACAATCAATCTGTGATGAATCGATCTTTCCACCCGAACGATTCTCAGGCTTCTCAATCAATGTACACGTATACCTATACAGGGTGTCCCACAACTGAACGCGTTCCCTGGAACGGGGGGTTGGGGCTGAAATTCTGAGTCGATTGATATAAGCATGTGTGGGTCTCAGACCAACCCCTGAATTATTATCAATTTTTAAAGGCGGACCAATCAGGTGCGCCCGACTTTAAAAATTATTATCAATTCAGGGGTTGATCTGAGACCCATACATGCTTATATAAATCGACTCAGAATTTCACCCCCAACCCCCCAGTTCAGGGAACGCATTCACTTCTGGGACACCCGGTATATGTAGGTACATATGCATGTGTATATATATATATATATATATATATATATATATATATATATATATATATATATATATATATATATATATATATATATATATATATATACACACACACACACACACACATACGAAACGCATCTCCTACATATCGCCGAATATAAATCGTTAGTTACGACTGTACTCGGATAAACTCGACTCGCAAGCGATGTGGTTTTCTTGTAATCTTGTTGCACAAGCAGCAACCATCGATTGCCCCTTAATCAAATGATCGATACCAATTTAGGAGAAGCTTGTACGTTACGACTAGGAAGGAATTCTCGTTAAAACAGCGGATAATTGTGGTGTGCATTGGCAGCGCGTTTTTCGCGATTAACATGCAAAATTACGAAACGTCACGCATCTTTGATTCGGAGATATTTTGAAAGTGCAGCTGGCACACATTTCGGATTTTTTTGTTGATACACTTCCGGCGGTTTGACCCCATTTTTTTACATTTTTGTCAGACTCCAATCAGGTTTATTTTTCGAATCGAGATTTTTGCTCTTCAGACATTTTATTTCAAAGTTCTCCATTTTCGGTGAATTTTCAAAAAATGCACTATTTTCGAAAAAGCTGAGTAACTTAATGAAGCTGAAAAACCAGAACATTTGTCAAGGACAGATTTGACATGAATTTTGGCCCCTCCGAGTCCCATTGAGGCTTAAAATTTCCGTTACTAATTTTAATGAAAAACTGTCAGGCATATTCAAGAGAGTGAAAAAATAGCAAAAAATTAGCCATGCTCCAGGTCACAAAGGGAGTAAAAAAAAGTATCAGTGGATGACAACAGCATAATGGAGCTTGTTTTACGATTAATTGTCAATAGGCAATTGGACAGTAATCAGAAAAAATCTAAAATGTAGTTCGAATGAATTTCTATATAATTAAAACGATAATTCAATCAATATTTTTGTTAAATAATGCTGATTTATATTTTTAAATGAATAAATGAAATCTAATAATTCACATGTTTTGAAGCTGTTCATCCCCTCAAACGAAACACCAAGCACAGCGTATGACGTCATTCGTGTGCCAACAAACGTTTCCACGCGCGTATTTTTCTCTCTTGTTTACGTTTCCGTCTATTGTTTACATTTTTTGACATGGAACCAGGATTTAACCAGGTACCCCAAACTTCACAAAAACTTCCACTGGATTTCGAGGTTAGCTCGTCGTGTGTTTACACACATATGACGTCACGCGTTCTGAGATGACGCGGTGTAACGCTTGCGCGGCGATTTGAAAGAAACAACATTTAGACATAGTTTAAGGTACTTAAAAAGCTTTATTTGTATAAAATGGGACTTTTCATGGCTATATACAGGGTGTCCCCGCTTATCTCTGCCACCCGAAATAATTCGGTAATTATCGACGTCACAAAAATAATGTTCGAGACAAAAGTTGTACGATGTGAAGGGGGCCATGAAATGCGACCAATTTTTTTTTATTTCGATGAGGCGCTGACGCACCGTAAAGGGCACCTCAACTTTTTAAAATGGAATGGCACATTTTTTTTCAACCATCTTGTGGAGCACCTCAAGCCGCATAAAAACCATCAAGGGTCAATGTCGTTCAAGGTCATTCAAGGTCACCTATAAATACATCTATAAATACATCAAATACACATATAAGGTCACCAATAAAAAATATCAGGGGTCAATGTCGTTCAAGGTCATTCAAGGTCACCTATAAATACATCTATAAATACATCAAATACACATATAAGGTCACCAATAAAAAACATCAGGGGTCAATGTCGTTCAAGGTCATTCGAGGTCACCTATTAAAATGAAATACAAATCTAAATATCTCGGATCGCTGTCAAATATTTGGTAGTGATCCGAGATATTTAGATTCGTATCATCGATACTGACCTTGAATGACCTTGAACGACTTTGACCACCCGATATTTTTTGTGTGGCTTGAGGTGCTCCACAAGATGGTTGAAAGAAATGTACCATTCCATTTAAGAAAGTGGAGGTGACCTTCGCTGTGCATCAGCGCCTCCACCGAAATAAAAAAAAAATGGTCGCATTTGATGGCTCCCTTCACACCGTACAACTTTTGCCTGGAACATTTTTTTGTGACGTTGATAATTACCGAGTTATTTCGGGTGGCAGAGATAAGAGGGGCACCCTGTATATCCATTATAGTTAGTTTTAGACACTTTCTGAAAAGATGTCCGATTCCTCATTTACGCGCCGTTAGAATTCGATCATTTGTCTGCCAAAGTATGCAAGCGGCGTCCTTGAGTTATTTGGGGATGTAAATTCGATGAAATTTTGATGAAATTGCCGAAGAGTTTTTGTGTATACGCGGGTAACTTTGTGGGAGCAAAGGAAATTCTTCAAGTTAGCTGGCCTTTTGTGCGATCATACGAGGGGCGGTTATGCGTGTAGTGCAGATATTGCATTCGCGAGAGGTTGGAGGGAGAGGGCGATGAGCACGAAAATCGCGTGTGAGGGAACAATTCGATCGCCAGCGAGAGGAGCGTGCATCGAGGACTTTTGAGCTCGTGAAGGGCTCTCGGTTACTCTTGTTGGTCCCCCCCCCCTCCGCCCATCTCTTTCTCTCTCGGCGTATACGATAATTGCGCTTATGCAACGAGACTTGCCGTAATAACAATTAGCGCCGCGGTAGAAACGACGTCGGCGCAGAGCCATAAATGGTACATTCTATGTATACATATTAGTTCGCGCGAGTGCTTTTCCAAGGAGCGCATATGTGCCTTTGAGGCACATTTTTATTGCCGAGCAATATTAGATACAAGGAACATCACTTTCTACTTTCGATTTTGCTGAAACTCATGTATATATGTGAGAGCATCAAGAACTTTCAGATACGTATTTTTTTTATTGGCGGGAAAACGGTTTTAAGGGGTGGAAGCACCCCTTGAAGCGAAGCATGTCAAGGGCTGATTCAGCCCTTCAGCCAGCAACGAATCTTCTAATGCAAAACGATCAGAAATCTACTTGGGTACATTGAAAACAACAAGGGTTATATACAGTCAAAATTTTCGAAAAATCGATTTTTTAATATTTTTTTTCGTTATGTACATATATTTGAGTACACACACAAAAAATTTCTTGTCAATCCGGCGAATATTCTCGAAGTTACACGCACATTTGTAATGACGTGTCAGAGCATTCGAAAGTGCTGTTGAAACTTTAAACGCGTTTTTCTCAAAACCGGGTTTTTAAAATCGGCGAGCAAGATTTCTCGCAAACGCCTGAACCGATCAGTCTCAATTTTGAACACAATCTTTTCAAGTATATTTTTTAGTAATTAATCGAAGGTTTTTTCTCACCGATAAATATTTTCCATTTTATAAACAATTTGTGGCCTAACTTTTTTGGCCTAAATCGATTGTTTTTTAGAAGCCGCCATTTTGTCAAAAATTATTATTTTGCTTATTCCTTCGATCAATTACACGATAATCCATTATATTAAGGGGGGATTGTCTTTTTTTTCGCAAAATTTACCGCTTTTTGGGAATTTTTTTGTGAAGAAAGTATACAACGGAACACTTGTGAAACTTGGCATATAGTTTTATTGATCTGTTTACTACACACAAAAAATTTTTTAAACAATTTCATCAAGAAATCCCCCCTTAAACGCGTTTTTCTCGAAACAGCTTTTTCACAACTGGTGTGCACGATTTCTCAAAAACTATTCAACCGATTGCCTTCAAATTTGGACAGAATGCTCAGCTGACATCCTTTTATCATTTAATGAAGCAAAAAAGCAATACGTTTAATAGTTTTTTATTTATAACAAAAAAGCGATCAATTTTTTTCGAAAAATCGATACTTCAAGTTCAAAACGTCACCAAATCGTCAACTTTTTTTTTTCCCTTCATCGAACGATAGCTATATGTGTCTAAAGTAAAATGCTTTTTGGGTTTTTGTTGCAGGATGAACGTGAAGGCTGTAATCGTGCACACCATCAAAAAAGGACCATCGCGCGTCGAGGGGGGTGGGAGGCGGATTTTTTGATGAAATTGTTTAAAATTTTTTTTGTATGTAGTAAACAGATCAATAAAACTATATGCCAAGTTTCACAAGTTTTCCGTTGTATACTTTCTTCACAAAAAAATTCCCAAAAAGCGGTAAATTTTGCGAAAAAAAAGACAATCCCCCCTTAACGAAATATTTTTGGTTTTTTCATTTGAGATGGTCCAGTCCAGAGATACCGTGCTCACCACAAGACGCCTTTTTTTAGAGGTGCTCCCTAATTTCAGCTATAGCAGCTATGAAAATAATTATTTTAACAAATAAAAAATGTTAAAATACAGTTAAAAGTTACCATAATATGTATACTAATTTCTACGTTAATAGATTTAAAGGTCTTCTCAAGAAAAATCTTGAAAAATCGATCTTTTCGGGCCTCCTGACTGTATATGACCCCTTAAGGGTTGAACCACCCCTTTATTTTTTTTCTTTCACTCCACGTTGAAAAAGGGGTGCGTTCAATTGAATTGAACGAGTAACACTTTGAAGCGAAAAAATGAAGGTTTACGTATTTTTCAATTTTGGTGGATAGCAACCTTAAGGGAGTAAACAACATTGTATACATTTTTAACGATTGTATATGAAAATTGAGGGTTTGGGGGGAAGGTGATAGTGAATACACATTCAGGGGGTAAAAATACATCTACTTAGGCATGTAAAAAAGTATTAGAAAACGGAATGTTTTTGCATTTTGGGCAAAAATCGGTGGCTTTACTCATATAACGGTCATTTTTTTCAGTTTTGTTTTGCAACTTCGCTCTGCGCTCATTCTTTTCGTAAACGTATCCTTTTTGGAATGCCGTTAGATTCATTGAGCTCCGATTATTTTCCGATTTTTTACGGAATTTCAAAGTTGAATAATCGATTTTGGCAAATTCTTTTATAATTTAAAGCGCACTTTGCGAGAAAACTATTTGAGATTTCGGGATGAATTAAGCAGCATTCTTTAAGCCTACAAAAATCCTATCAAAAACTCCCCAAATAAATCTATATTACTCCAATGGGACCAAAATTCCATTGGAGTGAAAAAAATTTCGGCTGTCTAAAATTTTGTGATTTGGGCGATTCCGGAAAAGGGGCCAGAAGGGTCGAAAAGGGCTTTTATATCATTACAAGGGTCTAATCGACGGAAAATTTTCCGCCGATTGTAAATATCAAGATCAGACAGCAATGGACTGCCTATATTCCATCGCCTTTTTGCGAATAATAGAAGACGATCATATCGATACAATTATCCGGGTCCAGGGGCGATCGCGTACCTTTTCTCCTTTCCTAACATCCTGAAAACAACATCGCCCACACGCGCCTCATTGCTCGATCTCTTAACTCCACCCAAACCTTAACACGTTCTCTGCCATAGTGTAAATGAGAAAAATGACATAAAAACGTTTTTTTTTTTTAATTGATGCAGTAGGTCAAAACTTAAACTATGATATCAGATAGGGTTCGATTAGCAGCGGGGTTCCCACAGATCCGTTTCGAAATCAGGTCTGCTCACCGGTGGCCTACCTGGCAGAGAACGTGTTAAGGGGTTACCCCCACTTGCGATTTTGAAAAAATCGATTTTTTTTATTGCATTTTTTTGAAGTATAAGTATCTGAGAATATGTCCTGAAAATTTCAAGTCGATCCGAACAAAATTGACTGAGATATGTGCGTTGAAAGAGAAGAACCCGTTGTGTAAACGACCGGCTAGTCTGCCGTCTGGCGCGCTCGACCCTCCCTCCGACCTTCAATGCATTGTTCGATGAAAAGGGTCGTATACCTGGCATTCACAACGTTCATATAATAGACTGGAATTTATAAAAACGGGCCCGGAATAGATACTCTATGTAAGTTTACAAAAAAAAATATTTTCTTCGTGTAAACTGAAATTGAAACTTTAAACGCGTTTTTCTCAAAATGGCATTTCTGAAGTCGGTGACCAAGATTACTCGAACACTAATGAACCGATCTTCTTGAAATTTTGCAGGCTTATTTAATACATAAAAATGTAGTCTTTAATCGTTCGATTTTTTTTTCGAAAAAAAATGGCCGTTTTATAGCCAATAAACGGCCGTTTTTTTCGTTAAAATCGAACCATTAACTTTGACTGTCCGCCATTTTGTGAAAAATGAATATTTTTTAAAATCCTTCGATTAAAGACTAGTTTATACTTATATTTGACTAAATCCATCCGCATTTTTTTTTCAGATGATCCACTTCGCCGCAATGTTGGTCACCGCAAACCGTGTATATAAAAACATTATTTCATTGACGGCCATTTGCCACTAAACAATGTAATATTTTTCAATAAAAAAATTACTGAAAGTTCTTCAAGAAGTGTTCTTTAAGATGGTATATTGATCGATTAAAAAAGTTTTGTAGTTTTCTTTAAAAAAATGCATGAAAAAGGCCTTTTTTGCGCTACAAGTGGGGGTAACGCTTTAAGGGAGAATATACCTTTGTGAATGTTTTTTTTGCATTTTTTCCTACATGTTCCAGAAAAGAAGAAGCGCAAGGGAATGTTGAATTAGAAGGACAAGTATAGTCCAGGCATCGCTGATTAAAGGTAAACACGACATTTCCATGATTTTACAGTACTTAAAACTTAAAACGCGTTTTTCTCGAAACTATGTTTTTAGACACGCGCGTATGCGTAGCGCCTCGAGGATCGATTGACTTGAAATTTTAAATGTAGCTTCTTGACAACATTTTCTAGTCCAGTACATAGGATTTTTGCGATAAGTTGAAATTAAAAAATTTTATGATCGATATTCGACCGATTTTTTTACAATTTTTTTCTTCATATTAACACAATTTTTTTAATCAATATTTTGAAAAGTCCCTACATACTGGACTAGTTTTTTATATCTACTTTCAAAATATTTTTCGTTTTTTATTCTAGCTTGAAAATTATGACCTGTGCGAATACGCCCGTAGACGACTATGTGAAAAAGGAGTTTTCTTTCATCGACTACTGCACCGCCATTTTGTTTCAAAATAATTCTAAAAAAAATTATTTCACTTTAAGACTTGTATTAACATGTATAAAAAACCGAATTTAAAAATATTGTTTTGTTCTTCTTAAATAAATTGTCAAAAATGACCCTTGATTTGGCCCTGGCAAAGGTATATTCCCCTTTTAGAGGCTACATCGACTTAGGTGGATAAAAAAATTGCATTCCCCAAAAACATTTTGATTCGATAGTATCACACTTTAGCTGTATTCCCTGGCGTTTTTCTCAAACCGCTGTTTTCAAAGTCGGTGGACATTGTATTCCGAGAACCACTGGATGGATTGTTTCCAAATTTACAAGAGACACGACGAGAAACATTTAAAGGTCGTTGACGATCTTACTTTTTGAAAAACCCTCTTCATTTTTTAACATTACCGTAAAAATGACGCTATTTTTCCTAGATTTTGTATGCTCGAGTTTCAATTCGTCGGCACGTATTTAAAAAAAATTATTAAAAAAATCAACGATCGTCAACGACTCGTATTTATCGTTAACTCGAATAACCCGTTTGATTTTTAGATTTCAGATAGACCGTTCAAGCTGGAGAGTGTCCACCGCCAAACGTCGCGAAAAAATGTCATCATCTGCGGCTATGTTTTTCTGTATTTTTTAAAGATTTTTGAAAAGTCTCTCAACATATCTACCTTAGTGTAAAAAAAATACGTTTCTTTCACACCAACCGTTTCCCAGAAATTTTTTCGGAATCTGGCCATTTCTTTTCGGGCCTCTAGGTAGATGTAGCCCCTTAAAAATAAGTATACGATCACAGCGATTGATTTTTGTTCACTTGGTTTCTACCTCGTCAAAAAGGTCGTCGAGTATCTTGCGTGGAATCTTCGGTTTCATCTTGCGTTTCGTGCGGTCCTCACAACTAGACGATAAACCGGGCTCCCTCACAGTTTTTCAGCTCGCAGTCGCGGCGGAGTTAGCATCAATTTTAGAGCCGTTCTCCTCATCCTCGTCCCTCCCGCGGGCAAATATATGCAGCTCGTATAATCCGCGACGTATGCACTCTCGCGAAATTTCTCGCCTATGCAGAGTCCGCGTCTCGCGAGCAGCTCGTTGGCAAACGTCACCACGCTTTCCGCGAGAAAAAAGTCACGATAAAAGATCGTGTCATGCTCTCGAAATGTCACAGGCGCGAGCAGCATTCGCCCGCGGTGTCAGAAGTTCGCCTCGTTTATTCACGGTAAGCTCTCCTTCGTTCTCTCCTCTTTTTTTCTTCTTTTTTAGCTCAACATCCGCGGGCTCCTTTTCCCTCGGGATTTAAACACGTCCATATAACACACTGCACTTGGACGTGGTAGCAACGAAGAAGGTTGATGCGACGCTAGCTTAGGGATTTCGGAGGCTGAAACTATATATATATATATATATATATTTTTTTTTTTTGAGCAAAAAAAATGAAAGAAAAAATAAGAAGCAGAGGTCAATTTACTGTAGACTGTTTCTCGAAATTTTGTATGCATAATACCAGATTAAAAAAAAAATTTCTCCGATTTTTCTAAATTGTATTTTGTAATTTTCGATTTTTTTTTCATCATGGTTGACAAAAACCCTAATTAGGGGTTGAAGAAAAAGCCCTGACATTATGAATTTTACACCAACATTTTTTATATCTGACACTGTATTTTTGGGAATTTTTTCAGATTTTTCGATTACGGCCATCGAGGTGTTAAAAAAAAATTCAAAAATTCATGACGCGCTCAAAATTATTTTGAAAAATCTGAAAAAAAATTGTAATTGCTTGATAGAGTAATGATAGGAAAAATCGGGAACCAGATTTGAGGGGTCGAGGGTCAGACCCAGGTGGAATTGGTATAGAATGCCGTACGTGAATCCGGTGGACGTTTTCCCTGACTCCCGCCAATCCGATTTTTTTTAAATCTGATGCCATTGACTCTAAAACACACCATGATTTTTTTGACATTTTTCGAAACAGCCCTTAGTCAAAAAATATATATTTCTCCGAAAAAAAACGCCCCGATTTGAAAGTCTGAAAAATTTCCCAAAAATGAGTGATTATATGTAAACATTTTCAAGCTATCACCCGCAATGCAAGTATGATTTTTTCTGTGCTTACTGAGCGATTAAAGTTTTTAAAAATCCAAAAAATTGACTGCTAACTCTTCAAGGTCCATGATTGTGATTTGGTTATTCAAAAATTATCAAAAAAATTCATTGTGGATATTAAAATATTTAAGTATCCGCCCAAAGTACGCGGTTCTTGAATTTTTCGAATTTTTTTAACGTTAATCGCTCGGAAAGCACAGAGAAAATCATACTTCCACTGCGGGTGAGAGCCTGAAAATGTTTACATATAATCACGCATTTTTGGAAATTTTTTTCAGATTTTTAAATCGGGGCTTTTTTCGGAGAAATATATTTTTTTGACTAAGGGTTGTTGCTAAAAATGTTTTAAAAAATCAGGGTATCTTTTAGAGTGAATGGAATCAGATAAAAAATAAATCGAATTTGCGGGGGTCAGGGAAAAGTCCAGCGGTTTCACGTGGAATGCCTCATATATATATATGTCGATGACGCAGCATCGCAGAACTTCGTTGAGCATAAGCCAGTTTACCGCGAAGGTCGGAACATCATACGCTATTATAACACGAACGCGTTCCAGGCAATAAATCGTGCACTTTGAGCGAGAGAGACAAAGAAAGAGAGAGAGAGAGAGAGAGAGAGAGAGAGAGAGAGAGAGAGAGAGAGAGAGAGAGAGAGAGACACCACCCGCGCACGCGAGGATCATTGTGAACGCGCGGTTATTACTGAGCTGCATTTTAAAATCGTCATCATCGTGATCGTCGAAGATTTTTTTTAATTCTCTCTCGCTCCCTCTCCGTCACGCTCTGCATCTAACATTTTCTCCCAGAGAGTCCCCCAGATCCTACCACATCTCTATAAGGATTTCATAGGGGCACACGTAGGGAGTCCATATTGGAATCCAAGTGGGTTTCGCGCTATTTCCCGATTGACATCGTTTGACAATTTTTTATTAGAAATTCTCAACTGGACCTTGTCGGAACTCGTGAAAAAATATCCTTTCGTGATTCCGTGCACAACATTGTTGCGGAGTCCCAAGATGCACCCACATCTCTATAGGGATTTGTTAGGGACACCGCACATAGGGAGTCCTCATTGGGATCCAATTGGATTCTGCACCCCGACGAACGCCGTTTGAGATTCTCACCACGTTCGAATCGAAAATATGTGGGCAGTCACGAGAAAAAACTCGGCGTGTTGAAAGGTAACCTGCACGCTGCGTGAGCATGCACGTGTGTAGTGAGATCATGTCGAAGAGCAGTTGAATACGTAACAAACGATGATTATAGTGGATTTTCAGTGATGTCATTCAAATCGATTTTTAAACTATACCGTTTTGAGCGATCTATACATTTTCAAAATAAGATTTGTACTTTTTGACAAGCCGCTCATCTTGCAGTTCTTTTTTTTTATATATTTCGTATATATTTGTTTAGAACATTGAACGTACAGAATACGATGGGATCCATCAATAGTCGTATCGGATTCTGTTCGATGATGTAGGAATTCTTTCGTATTTGAGTTGGATTCGTCCATTGGATTCCAATGGGGAATCCCGATTAGAATCCAATGTACGAGGATGGCGTGTTAGTATAGGGATCCAATGTGATGGACCATTGGATCCCAATCAGGAAGCAGGAGCAAGTATGGGAATCGACGAGGATCCCTATGACGATTTCTGAATGGGTCTCTCCCCCTCTTTTTTTCGCTCTTTCATGCAATAGTTATCTTGGGATCTTACCAGACTCCAAAATAATTATTATTTTATTGTTTTCTTTCTCTTTCAACTTTTTATAATTTTGAAGAAAAAAAAACGTTGCAGCTCTGCAATTTGTTAAGCACGGTGCTCTTAGGGGACTTCGATCCCAGAGCACGTTATAAATCTCTCTCTCTCCCTCTCTCTTCCTAAACGGCCCCATACGGTGAGTGAAAACAGGTCGAACGAACATGGGAAAGGCCATCGTGAAATAATGTACAAATGAGGATGAACGAATAAAGAAGGCACGTGGCGTGCACACACGCGACGACTTTTGCAATCGAAACACAAACGTGCTGTCGCTTAACAATTACGCGTTTCCTTCTCAAGAAGAGCTTCCCGTATACAATCGTTGAGAATTTCTATATGAAAAAAAACAAAATATATATATGTGTATATATATATATATATATATATATATATATATATATATATATATATATATATATATATATATATATATATATGGGGCATTCTATACCAATTCGACCTGGGTCTGACCCTCGACCCCTCAAATCTGGTTCCCGATTATCATTACTCTCACTCTATCAAGCAATTACAATTTTTTTCAGATTTTTCAAAATAAATTTGAGCGCGTCATGAACTTTTGAATTTTTTTTTTAACACCTCGATGGCCGTAATCGAAAAATTCCCAAAAATACAGTGTCAGATATAAAAAGTGTTGGTGTAAAATTCATAATGTCTGGGCTTTTTCTTCAACCCCTAATTAGGGTTTTTGTCAACCATGATAAAAAAAAATCGAAAATTACAAAATACACTTTAGAAAAATCGGAGACATTTTTTTTTTAATCTGGTATTATGCATACAAAATTTCGAGAAACAGTCTACAGTAAATTGACCTCTGCTTCTTATTATTTCTTTCATTTTTTTTGCTCAAAAAGCTAAAAAAACAGGTTGAAGCAAAGGCCCAGACATTATGAATTTTCCACCAACATTTTTTATATTTGACACTGTGTTTTTGGGAATTTTTTCAGATTTTTCGATTACAGCCATCGAGGTGTTAAAAAAAAAAAATTTCAAAAATTCATGACGCACTCGAATTTGTTTTTAAAAATCTGAAAAAAATTGTAATTGCTTGATAGAGTGAGAGTAATGATAGGAAAAATCGGGAACCAGATTTGAGGGGTCGAGGGTCAGACCCAGGTCGAATTGGCATGGAATGCCCCATATATATATATATATATATATATATATATATATATATATATATATATATATATATATATATATATATATATATATATATTAAACGCAGCACACAGAAATGGAAAGCAACATGAGGAAATTCGCGAACCTCACCATTTGAGATATACATAGACCGTTCCATATATGCTCGAATGAATAATTTTTAATTAGCAGCTCCCCGGTTGTGCAGAGTGACCGAGATGCGGCGGTATGGAATGTGCGCATCGTTCGTATAATTGCCATTATGGAAACGCATATATGACACGTGGTATTCCTTTTTTCGTTTTTTTTTAAATTCAGACAAGAGGAAAATATAGGATCGCGCGCGGTGGTGGTCGGTTGCGCACGATATTTTGGAGTATCGTTACTTTCTGTACAATTGGGGTATAGAGTTTCCGGTAAACCGATGGTCTGTGAAGGGGGAAGCTGAATGGACAAAAACTTTATATTTCGTTGAGTTTGTTTGGCAAATTTAACATTGCAGTGATAGATATGCGAAAACGATCAAGATTAGGACGAACGAGAGGTGGCTCAATTTGATCATTCGTATGCAAGGACCGGCTATTTAATTTCTCAGGTGACTTTTTTTCCGAAATAATAATTCCCGGCCTTGGAATGGCGCACATAGGGGTATTTAAGCTAATGAGGCGGGGAAATAATTTTCTTTGCCACATACAGGGCGTTAGGAAGCAAAGCTGTAAGGGGGTTCATGTCACCTCATTAGGAACATATTTAATCTAGGTCACCTTAGTTTTAAGTCTAAGGATTTCGAGTTATCGTGGTAAGTATGATTTTTGGAAAATTTCCCAACATTAGGTACTAACTCGTTCATAATGTTCGAACAGACAATGATTGGTAACTAAAAACTTGTTTGCATTTTAGCTTAAGGGGTTACCCCCACTTGCGATTTAGAAAAAAATCGATTTTGTTTTATTGCATTTTTTTTAAGTATAAGTATCTGAGAATATGTCCTGAAAATGTCAAGTCGATCCGAACAAAATTGACTGAGATATGAGCGTTGAAAGAAAAGAATCCGCGTTGAAAGAGCGTTGAAAGAGAAACTTTAAACGCGTTTTTCTCAAAATGGCATTTCTGAAGTCGGTGACCAAGATTACTCGAACACTAATGAACCGATCTTCTTGAAATTTTGCAGGCTTATTAAATACATAAAAATGTAGTCTTTAATCGTTCGATTTTTTTTTTCGAAAAAAAAAAAATGGCCGTTTTATAGCCAAAAAACGGCCGTTTTTTTTCGTTAAAATCGAACCATTAACTTTGACTGTCCGCCATTTTGTGAAAAATGAATATTTTTTAAAATCCTTCGATTAAAGACTAGTTTATACTTATATTTGACTAAATCCATCCGCATTTTTTTCAGATGATCCACTTCGCCGCAATGTTGGTCACCGCAAACCGTGTATATAAAAACATTATTTCATTGACGGCCATTTGCCACTAAACAATGTAATATTTTTCAATAAAAAAATTACTGAAAGTTCTTCAAGATGTGTTCTTTAAGATGGTATATTGATCGATTGAAAAAGTTTTGTAGTTTTCTTTAAAAAAAATCATGGAAAAGGCCTTTTTTGCGCTACAAGTGGGGGTAACGCCTTAATGTGTATTCAATACACAAACACCAATGCAATCATCTGTATCCACACAACTAACTAAATGGGACGTGTTGAATAATTAAAAAGTTGTCAAAAAAAATGCCTTTTAGGTTAAAGCTATGTAAAAAAAAATAGCATTAACATAAGAGGTAAACGAGTTAGTACCTAATTTTGAGAAATTTTCGATGATAACTCGAAATCCTTAGACTTTGGATTAAGGTAACTTAAGTTTTATATGTTCCTAACGAGGTCACCTATCACCCCCTTAAGGTTCCATATCGACCTTCCGAACACCCTGTATAAATCGTCGTTTGTTATGTATATTACAAATCGACCCAGTTGGGGAAGGAGAAGGGGTCGCCAATTGTTCGGTGTCTAGTCAACATTCTCAGGTAGCAGTTTTTTTTACCTGGGACAAATTTGAGAAACTTTATTTTTGGCTCCCGAATTAGCATAAATACCCTTTTGTGTGGCAGCAAAATTGACAAATTTGCAAGTACACAAGTGCATCTCGCGTTCGTTCAATAAGGACGGAATAAAATGTCCAATGTGCACCGTTACGCAATTGTAAGTCATCATTATCCGTAACACGCCCATTACGAGCGAAGAGCTTTTTTTTTCTGCTCAGGGAACATACCACTTTGGAAAGGTAACTTTGTTTTATTTTAATTCTCAAGGAAGTGACGAGGAACTTGGCGAAACGTTGCGAAATGTTCCCAGCGGCTCTATTCTCCGGCCTACCTTACTCCTTGAGCCGCTATCTACATCTTTCGCGTAACACACGCGGCGATGAGACGATCGCGTTTATGTACCATCGGTGATCGTGTCTTTCCAATTTATTTGTACACGCCCATATATATATATATATATATATATATATATATATATATATATATATATATATATATATATATATATATATATATATATACACATATATATACATATATATATACACGGAATTTAAAGAAAAAAAATTATTTTATATAAACAATCATTTTTTCCGTTAAATCGAGCATAAATAAAAAATCAACCGTGTCAGGCCTGACGAAGCCGAATTGGAAATCACAAAATCATTAATAGCATTATTGGAGATTGGCATGATAAAAATCTTCTAAAAAAATATGATTAATTCGAGAAAAAATAGAAAGACAAATGGGTCCACAATGAGACTAGTCTTAAAAATCATAGAATGGGTCACTCTATTTTAGAGAATTTTTTGAAAAAAATTAAAAAAGACAATCATCTTTTTAAAAAATAGTTTTCACTTTAGAAGAAAAAAAAACGTTGACATTGATAACTGATAATTTTTTCATATTCTTTAACGATAGTATGCTTGACAATGAAAAAATATTATAAAGTGACATTTGTCGATATCTCAATTAGTTCAGGAGTTATCAACGTTTAAACGTTTCCAAAGCTTCCGAAATCGACATTTTTGGAAAATTATAACTTCTAAAAGAGAAGAGATAAAAATCTAGAAATCGGTGTGGATATTCCTATCATGGGGTACAATTTTACAAAAAAAAATCCGGAGAACCAAAAATGGTCGGGGTCACGGGCTAGGTAAAAAGACGTGGAATGTCCCATATATAGCCCTTTTCTTTCCAACAACCACTCCTGTTCCCCGGAGGCTATATCGCGACTTTATTAGTATCCTTGAAGAACGCGATCGTAACTGGTTCTACCGCCCACGCACTTCCGGCCTGAGGCTTTTTCGATATCGCTCTCGATGTATTCGCGTTTCTTCCTGCGATTCTCGTGTCTCTTTGATATGCCGGAGAGCATATTATATATGCTTCGAGCAACTTGGAAGAAGCAAAAAGCGAAAAAGAAAGAGAAGAGAGAGAGAGAGGGGGGGAGAGAAAAGAGGCGAAAGATATCGAACGAGTCTCGTAAATCTCGTTTCCTTCGCGCGAGATCGATCGAAGGACGAAGAGATATTGAGCAGGGTGTACCTCGATGGAGATGCGCGTTAATTTTCCGCGCGCTCCACCTCTGGCTAGAATATGGCGCATATATATATGGAAAAAGAGACATTTCAAGCCCGTTACATCTGGGTAATATTGGCTACCAGCAAATCTGGCTGCTTTGAGGACGGCCCTTGAAGCTTCAGCTTTAGTCACCTTTTCTTACATACAGAGCGGTCCAAAGAGTGATGTCCAAAAGGAAAATCTTGATACCCCGTATCAATACCTATCAGAATCACCCCCACGTATGTTTTACGATCTCTAGTTTTCGACAAAAAAATCATTTTTTATTTTCCTCTTTTGTGTGTTTCACAACACATTTTCCTCGCGATTCTTTTTACCTGTATTATCTTTATCAAGTGCACTGTCGAGCGATAAATAAAAGACCAACTGAACGCTAACGTGAATACCTTAGATTTCGATCAAACGTTTAAAAAATAGTCACTTAAGTTTGAATGGTAAAGGGAAGTACTTATACTAGTCTAAACGACTGCCAGCTTTAAAAACTTCCTTTTAAAAACACCCTTTTAAAAACTTCCAAGCGGGAAGCACATACATCAAAGAAGAAAAAAAAGAAAAACCCACGCTGCAGAAAAACGTGACGGTGAGGTTGGCAGATCATTTGCCAGCAGGGCGAAATTAAAAGAGAGTTCTCTTGGCATGCAGTTGAGTTCCATAGTTCATGATAGTTTTTAGAAACAGTTCTGGTGATTTTATGTTAAAAAGGTGATTGAAAAATGATCCGCTAACTTCCCGTAGCAGATCATTTTTCAGGAAACCATAAATTACCGGGAGTTCTTCCTGCATGCGGTTGAGTTCTATAATTCCTGATAGTTGTAAGCAACAGGTCTGGTGATATCACCCAAAAAAGGTGATTGGCGCCAGGAAAACTCGGAAAAAAATTGAAAAAGGTGATCAGATAACTTTCCGTTGGAAATGATTTTCCAGAAAACCATAAATTACCGCGAGTTCTCTTTGCATGCATGTTCTAAAGTTTCTGATAGTTTTTACAAATAGCCCTGGTGATTTTATTAAAAAAAAAGCTGATTGAAATGATGATCACCAACTTCCCGTTGGAGATGATTTTCCAGAAAACTATAAATTACTGAGTATTCTCTTCGCATGCAGTTGAGTTCTAATGTTTCTGATAGTTGTAAGGACCAGTTCTGGTGATTCCACGCAAAAAAGTGATTGACGCCCGAAAAACTCGGAGAAACATTGAAAAAGGTGATCAGCGCACTTCCCGTTGCAGATGATTTTCCAGAAAACCATAAATTACCGAGAGTTCTTTTCGCATGCAGTTGAGTTCTATAGTTCCCGATAGTTTTTACAAATAGCCCTGGTGATTTTATTATTAAACAAGCTGATTGAAATAATGATCACCAACTTCCCGTTGGAGATGATTTTTCAGAAAACCATGAATTACCGAGAGTTCTCTTCGCATGCAGTTGAGTTCTAAAGTTTCTGATAGTGTAAACACCAGTTCTGGTGATTTCACGCAAAAAAAGTGATTGACGCCCGAAAAACTCGGAGAAACATTGAAAAAAGTGATCAGCACACTTCCCGTTGCAAATCATTTTCCAGAAAACCATGAATTACCGAGAGTTCTCTTCGCATGCAGTTGAGTTCTATAGTTCCCGATAGTTTTTAGAAATAGTCCTGGTAATTTTAATAAAAAACAAACTGATTGAAATAATGATCACCGAACTTCCCGTTGCAGATAATTTTACAGAAAACCATAAATTACCGGGAGTTCTTCCTGCATGCGGTTGAGTTCTATAGTTCCTGATAGTTGTAAGCAACAGTTCTGGTGATTTCACGCAAAAAAGGTGATTGACGCCAGGAAAATTACCGAGAGTTCTCTTCGCATGCAGTT
Source organism: Ophion ellenae (assembly GCA_963210295.1). Lineage (NCBI taxonomy): Eukaryota > Metazoa > Arthropoda > Insecta > Hymenoptera > Ichneumonidae > Ophion > Ophion ellenae. Next base: position 20,704,916 of record OY723392.1, read on the forward strand.
GAGTTCTATAGTTCCTGATAGTTTTTAGAAATTGTCCGGGTGATTTTATTTTTAAAAAAGCTGATTGAAATAGTGATCAGCTAACTTCCCGTTGCAGATCATTTTCCAGAAAACCACAAATTGCCTGATAGTTGTAAGCAACAGTTCTGGTGATTTCACGCAAAAAAGGTGATTGACGCCAGGAAAACTCGGAGAAAAATTGAAAACGGTGATCAGCTAACGTCCCGTTACAGACGATTTTCTTGAAAACCATAAATTACCGGGAGTTCTTTCTGTATGCGGTTGAGTTCTATAGTTCTTGATAGTTTTTAGCAATAGTCCTGGTGATTTTATTTTAAAAAAAAGGTGATTGAAATAATGATCCGCTAACTTCCCGTAGCAGATCATTTTTCAGAAAACCATAAATTACCGGGAGTTCTTCCTGCATGCGGTTGAGTTCTGAAGTGCCTGATTGTTGTAAGCAACAGGTCTGGTGATTTCACCCAAAAAAGGTGATTGACGCCAGGAAAACTCGGAAAAAATTGAAAAAGGTGATCAGCTAACTTCCCGTTGAAGATGATTTTCCAGAAAACCATAAATTACCGAGAGTTCTCTTCGCATGCAGTTGAGTTCTAAAGTTTCTGATAGTTGTAAGCACTAGTTCTGGTGATATATATATATATATATATATATATATATATATATATATATATATATATATATATATATATATATATATATAGGGTGTCTCAGAATGACGTGACATTTAAATTTATCAATAAAATGTATTATTTATTTAAAAAGTACGAATATTGGTATTTTAACGTAAGGTTCAAACCTGGGGGTTATGTGTGGACCACCATATCCGATAAATGGCCGCGTCTTCCCTGTTTGGAAACGTTCACTTTGTTGACGACAAGCTTAATAACATTTTGGCGTAATTGCTGACTAATTTCATTAATGGTGCGACCAATTGCTTCCTTGAGCTCCGGAATGGTCGAATATTGCTCCACACGTAAACTCCGTGTTTGTACCTTATATTCAAATAAAAATATTCGTACTTTTAAATAAGAATACGTTTTTATTATTTAATAAAAATGTCAGGTCATTTTGAGACACCCTTTATTTATATGTATCTATGGGTATATATATATATATATATATATATATGTATGTATATATATATATATATATATATATATATATATATATATATATATACCCATAGATCTGCGCATCACGTTTAACATGCTGTGTGTCCGGCGCAACGGGATTGCTCCTCTCGTCGTCGCCCGCTTCTATCGCACCGCGCGCTCGCGCATCGCGAGAATACGTGACCACGTACTAATTGGATATTCGCGGCCAGCGGCAACGAAATGTCCAACTCGCGTCGCTGTTGTACACACGTATGTCTATGTAGATACCCACAATACTTACACCAATGCTACAAGACGTACCCCGTACATATATAATTGTATTCACTGCCAGCTGTATTTATATGAGAGAACAAATTGCATTGCTGATGCTGCTGTTGTACTTTTTTCTCATTCTATTCAAATTCCTCAGTATTGTAGTGATCTCGAACATTTTGTTCCAGGGTCTTTCAACGTTCGCGAATTTTGCTCATCTAGGTCATGTTCGTAATTGCATGGTTGAACAGCAATTAAAGCGGAACACCACTGACGGAATTTTTTTTTTTTTTTAGTGCATTCACTTGAAGTATACTTATTCAAGGATATGCGAAAAAACTCAAGTTAAATATTGAAAATTGACCAACTTACGGACGATTTAGTGAAAGCAGGTATAATTGTCGAATTTTTAATTAAAAGAAAACCGTGACAACAGTAGCTATCGTTGTACGTAGCCGTTTTTGTTATTTAGTATTTTTCCAGCCCCTGAATATTAGTAAAAATTTCGCCTAAATTACACTTTTTTTTAACACCAGCCATTTTGTAATTTTTTTTCGAAAAACGTCTACTTACAATGAGATTTATATTTACTTGCATTTATACAGATTATAAAACTTTTGTATTGTTATTTTTCAGATCAACCATTGTCGAATTCTCGATCCGGCCGTTGGACCACATTTTTTTGACAGAGGCTCTCTTATACCTCAAAAACGTGGTTAATTAAGAAAGAAATTCAATTAAAAAATTCATGAAATAAGTTCAATGTATGCTTAATAACCTAGGTTTTTTTTGTACATATTCCAAATAAATAACTCAGCAGAGAACAAAAATCGGAAAAACGACCTTTTTCGGCCCATCACAGTGGGGTCCTCCGTTAAGGCACATATAAGCGCGAGTCTAACCTCGGGCATTTGATACGTCTTTGAAGTCGTCTATGTACGTATAATCGAGGAGATTTCGCGAATGATTTCGCGAATGCCGATGTTTTGTTTTTTCTATATCGGCATGCGCGGGCAAAAAAGGCTTGGATCTCCGTAGCGATTATTCCTATGCGGGAACGCGATTTATATTGGCGCACGTATATATATGAGGTCGAAGGTGTAGGGCTTGGTCACATTGTGCAGCAGCACTCTTTTATCGGTCCGTTGATCTCGATTTATTTGCCACGACATTCTGGCTCTGGAGACAAAGTAAACAAAGAGAGGAATAGAGAGCGAGAGAGAGAGAGAGAGAGGAGAGAAAAAAATTACGATTAGATCGATGCACCACGCGAAGAAGCGCTGGTCGTGACGTGAAACTTCCGGTTGAGAGAGAGAAAGAACGTTGAGGGAGAATTTCATATACGTCTTGCTATATATGGATATATATATATATATCCATATATATATATAGAGAGAGAGAGAGAGAGAGAGAGAGAGAGAGAGAGAGAGAGAGAGAGAGAGGAGAGAGAGAGAGGGAAACTTAATTTTGGAGACATTCGAGTTCGAGGATTGCCCTTAAAACAGCCAGATGTGCTGATAGCCAACATCGCATCAGATATAACGAGTTTAAAATAGCCTTTCCATGCATATATATATATATATATATATATATGCATGTATGTATGTATGTACACTATATAGAGTCGGCTGGGTCAAGATCCAATCACTTCACGTTGCTCGATCTCGTTTTATCGAGAGTCGGCGATTTGCGCTCGTCGATGGGGGTCACGATGAAGAAACTCGAGCGCTGCCTATAACGATGATCGTTTTCGATCGGTTATCGCGGAATTCCAGCGTCCGGATTTATTAATGAGATCTTATTTCAACTACGGGGATTCCTGGAATTTTCACGACCCGTCGAATCCAAATGATCACATTGACGTGTTGGATAATCGGAATGGGGAACGTTGAAGGAGATTCTCCTTCCGTGGAGTTATTTACTCATTCAACACCGAGGGGATGATTCAAGATGGCCTTTTCGGGAATAAAAACGGTAAGTGATACATAGAGGGTGGCAAAGTGACGTCCAAACGGAAAAGCTAGATGCCCCGATCGCCTATCCGAATCACATCAATGCATGTCCTACGATGGTTTTTGGTTTTTGGTATATATGCCACCAATGCTGCGCATATCTGTATATGTGTGGCATATATGTACCATTTATGCAGTATATATGTGGAATGTATGCAGTGTATATGCAACACATATACTAAATATATGTGGTATATATGCAGGGTAAATGCTACATATATCATTGATATATGATACATTGATATACAGTAATACCACGCATATACATCTCATATATAAAAGCGTTACGGAAATTATAATTTGGCACATATATTTTCAATATATGGCATACATTTCACATGTATTATAATTATTAATAAAATAAATTTGCAGTATAGTTTTGCGTATATAAATTTCCATGGGGGCCACGAGAAGGTTATGGTTGAAATTGTCAGATGTAAAACGTCATATCGTAAAGTTGGACATCTGGAAAGACCATGACTTTGAAATATTAGCGATTTTGTATCAGCATCACATAATTTTTTTCGCGCAAAAATGTCGAGTTTTGAGCCGAATAAGCGTCATTTGCGGGAACTTTATAATTCTTCTTTACTTCTTTAATTTGAAGAAATCTGCACCTGAGGTGCATCGATCGCTTGTAGAAGCAAATGGTGAAGCTGCTTTAAGTGAGAGAAGTTGTCGTGAATGGTTTAAAAAGTTTGTGAACGGTGAGGTTGACGTCGAAGACAAAGAACGTAGCGGAAGGCCGAAACGAAGACGCGGAATTTGAAGCATCATTGGAGGGAGATTCGTGCCAAACCCAAGAGTTCCCGCAAATGACGCTTATTCGGTTCAAACCTCGACATTTTCGGACGAAACAAGTTATGTGATGCTGATACAAAATCGCTAATATTTCAAGGTTATGGTCTTGCCAGATGTCCAACCTTACGATACGACGTTTGACATCTGACAATTTCAACCATTACCTCCTGGTGGGTCCATCTTTTGTCAAACGGCGGAAACTTATTTGTACTCCCAATACGTTTCTCTTAGAAGGTTTGGGAAGCGATTAGCAGTCATTCGGACTAGTATAAGTATTTTTTTATCGTCTAAACTTTAGTTGACATCCTCGAACCTATTTTTTTACCTTCTCATCAAAATCTGAAGCATTCACGCTAGTGTTTAGCTGGCTGTTTATTTATAGCTCAACAGTGCACTTCATACCCATAGCAGAAGTGAAAAAAATCACTAATACCACAAAAAAGATCGTAAAACATACATGGACATAATTCAGATAGGTATTGAACACATGGCATCTAGATTTTCTTTTTGAACGTCACTGTTCGGGCCGCCTGCAGACACACGTAGGATGCCGTAACAACTTAACGCATCATTTTTAACGGAGCTGAAGTTTGCATCGTTGGGATGCACCGGAAATTCTTTTTCATTTGTTACTTTCATCCTTATTCTGAATCATATTAGGCGCAGGTTTAGTTTGTGAATTGCCAAAAGAGTATCCTAAAAGATGTTCACGTGATTTTCGTAGCTTAAATCTTCCAAAGGGAATTTTAAAAAAACATCTTTCTCGTTGCATTCCAACGATGCAAACGTCATCATTTTTTTACTACGTTATTACTATTCACGAACTACGTTTAACCTGTTCCAAGTGAACACATCACCAGAACATCAATACGTCATGGTTCCGTATCTTTCTAGCTCACGATCATCACGTTGGACGGTCGCGATCGAATCAGGTATCGAGTTAACGACAAAGATAGAGGGAAAAGAGAGAGAGAGAGAGAGAGAGAGAGAGAGAGAGAGAGAGGGAGAGAGACTCAAAAAACGCCTTTGTCAACGATAAGAAACTGGGCCACAGTTACGGACAGATACGGACACGAAACGGATCGCCTCTCTTGTATCCAAAGTTAGAAAACCCTACATATGTACCAACGAAGCAACGAGTGCACTTCTCACGTTGACGTATAGGGAGAGAGTGAGAGAGAGAGAGGGAGAGGTGGACAGACGGGATGCTAGACGAGCATCGAGCACTCTACGAAATGATGTTCACAAGGACACGTTGAGATATAGGTCTATCACGAGGAGAGATATACACGATAGAAACGAGAGTAACGCGAAAAGCTTTTCCGCTTGAGACTCGATCGCGAGTATGCGGCGCTAAAGTAGCCGGTGTCCCGATAAATCGATGTCTCGAATGCTCGAAGATCGTCAAGTTCGGGGGCTTATCCGGAATCGCGCGGTATGCAGTGCCTCTTTCACTGTAATCCAACGACGAACGTCCAACGGGGTCCGAACATGCGAATGGAAAAGCGATACGAAATCGCGTCCTTATCGTTTTCCCATTCGTCTTGAACACACACTCACACATGTGCAACCTTCATTCACGTACCTTCGCGTCGTCTACAAAGTATCAGATTAGTACTGGCCATGCTCTGTCTTTGTCAAAAAATTGGTACCGGTTTTCGCGTTTTTTTTTTTCGAGGATGATGTTGCCGGTGTGATGCGAGATCCGGATTAACGAGGTCCGCTCGTAAACGGAAAGTCAGAATTTTATCAGCTCGGGGACCGAGCCCTTTTTCAACCCTAGGTTGACACCCTGGGTCGTTTCGACCCGGACGAATGTAAAATAAAATACTCATCTTTCCAAAATTGGAAACATTCAGGAATTTTTTGAACAAATCGGATGTCTTCTGATTTTTACTTATGCAGACAATAAAGAAATGTTTAAGGTGTATCCCTGATTTTTTTTCAATAAAACACGACCGAAGGGTTGTTAATGGCAGGTGGATGAAGTACTATCCAGGTCAAATTGACCAAGTGTGTCAAAATCGTGTTCAAATATCAGTGTGTCAACCAAGGATTAAGGGGTTACCCCCAATTGCGATTTTGAAAATATCGATTTTTTTAACTGAATTTTTTTGAAGTATAAGTATCTGAGAATGTGTCCTGAAAATTTCAAGTCGATCCGAACAAAATTGACTGAGATATGAGCGTTGAAAGAGAAGAATCCGCGTTGAAAGAGAAACTTTAAACGCGTTTTTCTCAAAACGGCATTTCCGAAGTCGGTGACCAAGATTACTCGAACACTAATGAACCGATCTTCTTGAAATTTTGCAGGCTTATTTAATACATAAAAATGTAGTCTTTAATCGTTCGATTTTTTTTTTTCGAAAAAAATGGCCGTTTTATAGCCAAAAAACGGCTGTTTTTTTTCGTTAAAATCGAACCATTAACTTTGACTGTCCGCCATTTTGTGAAAAATGAATATTTTTTAAAACCCTGCGATTAAAGACTAGTTTATACTTATATTTGACTAAATCCATCCGCATTTTTTTTTCAGATGATCCACTTCGCCGCAATGTTGGTCACCGCAAACCGTGTATATAAAAACATTATTTCATTGACGGCCCATTGCCACTAAACAATGTAATATTTTTCAATAAAAAAATTACTGAAAGTTCTTCAAGATGTGTTCTTTAAGATGGTATATTGATCGATTAAAAAAGTTTTGTAGTTTTCTTTAAAAAAATGCATGAAAAGGGCCTTTTTTGCGCTACAAGTGGGGGTAACGCCTTAACCCTGGTAGGGGGACCAAGATCTGATAACTAAACGTTTAAACGAATATTGGATGTATCTATTTACTGCGTGAATCTGTTTATACCTGTTCGCTAAACTACCAGTAATACGTAGGCAAAGAGCGAGAGGGTACTCTCAAGGGGTAAGGCCACAATAGAATTTTCAAAAAATCGATTTTTTTTTCTCGCTAAAACGGTGCTTTATCATCATAAGAATCAGTTACTATTCGATTTATAGCAAGACATTTTTTTTCACCGACTTCGAGCGTATAACGTAAGCTCACCTCTGGCTTACGTTATACGGCCGTAGTGTACCTAAAACTTTAAACGCGTTTTTCTCGAAACAGTTTTTTTCCAATTGGCGTGACAAATAACTTCAACAATTTTCACTCGATTTACTTCAAATTTAAAAGTTACGTTCCTAATTGCATTTCGCAGCGAAGTACGTACGGAATTTCTGATTAATCGGAAACTTTTCATTTTGTGAGCAGTTTTATGGGAAATTTTTCACTGAAAATTCATTCAAATACCTCCAACTTTTGAATTAAACAATATTTTTTAAATCCCGTACGTATTTCTCTCAGAATTTTTTTTTGTTCTAGGTAAAAAATTGTGGATGCTAAATGTCACGCCGCGGAACGCCTAAAAAAAGATAACAAAAGAAAATATTAGTAGTCGGCCATTTTGTACATAAATATATATATATATATATTTTTTCTAACAGCTTGATATTCATACTAAAAAGATGTGTAATCAATTTTATGAGTGAATCACTGTTTCATACGCAAAAAGATTGTCAAATTCGCACATGATTTCATACCCGTTACTCTGGCCTAACCCCTTAAAAAAGGAGAAAGTGAGATAGTCCGTAAGTAAATGTAAAAATATAGATAAACAATGTACCGAATATTGTAAGTGAGAAATGTCAAAGCAACGACAAGACATGTGGAATAAATATATTCCATTCTATATCACGTATTTATCGTACGCTGCTGATGTGTTTCAAACAACCCGTGCAGAAATTGTCGTAGGAATCCAATGAACATTGAATTCCAATCGGGATTCCCCATTGGAATCCAATGTACGATTCCAATTTGAATATTTAAGGATTCCCACATTATGGAACAGACTCCGATACGATTGTGATGGATCCGATCGCATTCTGTACGCTGAATTTTCTAAATAAAATATATAGATACACATAACGAGTGTATCACAAAAAAGTATAAATCTTCTCTTTAAAAAACATAAATCGGTGGAAAAAGGATATCTTAAAAATCTATTTGAATCACACCACTGAAAATCCACTGTGATTATCGTTTGTTATTTATTGTACTGCACTTTGACATATTGTCACCACACACGTACACACCCATGAAGCTTGCAGGTTATGTTTAAACTCGCCGCATTGTTTCTGGTGACTTTTCACATATATTCGATTCGAACGTAGTAAAAAGTCTCCAACGGCGTTCATCGGGGATCAGTGCAGAATCCAATTGTATCCCAATGAGGACTCCCTGTCCCTAAAAAATCCCTATAGAGATATGGGTGCATCTTGGGACTCCCCAGCAAATCTGTGCACGAGATCACGAAAGGATATTTTTTCTCGGAGACCCAACGAATTCCGATTGAGTATTCCAAATAAGAAGTTCTCAAACGATGTCAACTGGGGAATCCGCTTGGATTCCAATACAGACTCCCTACGTGTGGTGTCCCTATGAAATCCCCATACGGATGTGATAGGATCCGGGGGCTCCCTAACAAATTTATCCCCGGGAAATGTCAAATGCCGCTCGGCCTGGCTAGTTTTCCAAAGCAGTTCAAGATCGGTGCGAAAAGGCCCGACAGAATGACACGAGACTCTCTCTTTCGATTAAAAAAATTAGCGGCTTGACATCACGACGAAGTTGGACTGATAAAATGTCTCGAGCCGTCGGCATCCGGATGCAAGAAAACCCAGATCCAAAAGAAACTAATGGATCTTGGAAAGAATAAGATTGGCTCGAACAGATCAATTAGCATCGCGTTTTCAACATGGATACCCGTTGACGCAACTCATCCGGACTTTCTTTCGATTCGTTTGTTTTGCCGATCGCAAGATCGTCGCAATGCCGATTTTCCCATAGAAGCCTCGCCTTCCTACAATCCCCCGACTGCATTGAAAGGGTGCACGCACATACGGCTCGTTTCTAACTGCCGTGAATATGCACGAAGCGACGAGAAGTTTGGCGGCCGCGAGTGCAACGGGCGCCTCACACCGTTTATTTAAAGGCGCTAAAAACATGCGCACCGAGACGCGAACGCGAACGGACTGCCGTGGTGCTTGGCAGCGGTGCGGGGCTCGAGCTACCGGCACCAACAACCGTCGTCATCGTCATCAGCACTGAGCGCTGCAGAAACGACTCGGGTGCCACGCACTTCGCTTGTACCTCTTTCAATTATGTCGCATGTGCGCTGCCGTTTCGCTCTCCTCCGCCTCTCTCAAGCCCCTCCTACGTCATCAACGTCTGCGAGTTATGATTAGAGTGCATTCTCGTGGATTCGAAGGATGTGGCTGAACGAAGAATTTGGAATTTGCGAGCAGATGCGCGCGGGATGAAGAATGGCATGTTTATTGGGGGTCTGGTGATGAAAAAAGTATTTGCCGATGGATACAAGTGCTTGTTAGTCATTTGGAGTCGACTTTGGCAGAATTACATTGGCTAAGACTTGGAAGACTCCCCAACAAATTTGTGCACGAGATCACAAATTGATGAGGATGATGATGACATTGATGAGGATTTTCAGATCGTAGTTGAAGGGAAGATATATATCCTCCTTTCAACTATGATCTGAAAATCCTCATCAAAGCAAAAGTCGACTCCAAATGACTAACAAGCACACAAGGATATATATATATATATATATATATATATATATATATATATATATATATATATATATATATATATATAAATCCTCTCTCTCTCTCCGCCTTACAAAGCTGCCGAAATCTTCTAACAAGCACCAGAGTTGCATAATCTTTATGTCGTGACAGTCCATAACACTTTTTTTATGGAATTCAGGAGTAAATCGAAACTCCGAAGCTACGATGCTATCGAATCGATGTTTCCATGTGGGAAATAAGAGGTTACGTGCATCTATCGACTGCTGAGGCAGTTATAGGGCAAGCCTATTTATGGCCTTATTAGGTAAAGCCTTAGTAGGGCCTCACCTGGGAAAGCCTGCATAGGGTCTTATCAGGAGAAGCCTCGGTAGGGTCCTATCATGGACAGCCTTGGTAGGGCTTATCAGGGCAAGCCTTGGTAGGGACCAATCGGGGGGAGCCTTAGTAGGATGTTATTAGGGACAACCTCAGTAGGGCCATTTTAGCATTGCCTGATTTCGGGCCTAAATACTTCCGGCCCGACCAGGGCCGCAACAGGATGTCCGTAAGAGGTGTTACCCGTATCACACCCCGATCCTGATCAGGCTACCCATGTAGGTTTCGCCAATCGAACCGTAACGGCCAATACTTGGACCAATGTTGGCGGGGCGATGATCGATTACCCAATTGTACGCCAATGCTCGGCTGAGTATTGACTAGCCAACATTGGTTTGCCAATACGAGGCCAATGTTCGGCCAAATATAGACTCGCTAATCATTGGCTTGTCGATACGAGGCCGATATTTGGCGAAGTATAGACTCGCCAATCATTGGGTTGCCGATACGCGGCCAATGTTCGGCCAAACGTAGACTTGCTAATCATTGGCTTGTCGATACGAGGCCGATGTTTGACGAAGTATAGACTGGCCAATCATTGGTTTGCCAATATGAGGCCAATGTTCGGCCAAGTATAGACACGTTCATTATTGGGTAATCGATATGAGGCCGATGTTTGACGAAGTATAGACTCGCCAATCATTGGTTTGCCGATACGAGGCCAATGTTCGGCCAAATATAGGCTCTCTAATCATTGGCTTATCGATACGAGGTCGAGGTTTGGCGAAGTATAGACTCGCCAATCATGTTTTTGCCGATACGAGGCCAATGTTCGGCCGAGTAACGCATGATCAAACAGCAATTCGTATATTGACGATTCATTGTTTCGCGTCGAAGTCATTGAGAGACGAGATGAATACTTTTTACGAGTCCATTGGACATTATTCTTAACAACCATACTACCAAATCAATGCACTCATTGTTGGCTGATTCTCGAACGAGCTCATACACTGACAGAAAAATTCTATTAATATTAACTAACCGCGTCTATTTATTTATTCTTTGTTTGAATTAACTAGATTTTTTGTGAAATCAAATTTTTCCTATTGCATTCCATTATTGGAATTATTCATTTTAAATATGTTTATTTATTCAAATTAAACTTGAACTAATGAACAAATGGTCTGTCTTTATTGGAACACACATATTAAAGGGTTGTGGGGGTAGAGAGGGTGGAGCGAGAGGAATTATATATATATATATATATATATAGGTTAGGTTTGGAAATTCTCCAACATGTCAGTCGATAACACTCTCTAATTATCACGATGATATTAACTAATTGATATAGTTAATGCGATACTAATAATGATGAGAATCCATTTGGTTTCTTATGGCATATCTGCGATTCAAATGTTACGAGCACTCGGTACCCATGTAGGTTTCGCCAATCGAACCGTAACGGCCAATACTTGGACCAATGTTGGCGGGGCGATGATCGATTACCCAATTGTACGCCAATGCTCGGCTGAGTATTGACTAGCCAACATTGGTTTGCCAATACGAGGCCAATGTTCGGCCAAATATAGACTCGCTAATCATTGGCTTGTCGATACGAGGCCGATGTTTGGCGAAGTATAGACTCGCCAATCATTGGGTTGCCGATACGCGGCCAATGTTCGGCCAAACGTAGACTTGCTAATCATTGGCTTGTCGATACGAGGCCGATGTTTGACGAAGTATAGACTGGCCAATCATTGGTTTGCCAATACGAGGCCAATGTTCGGCCAAGTATAGACACGTTCATTATTGGGTAATCGATATGAGGCCGATGTTTGACGAAGTATAGACTCGCCAATCATTGGTTTGCCGATACGAGGCCAATGTTCGGCCAAATATAGGCTCTCTAATCATTGGCTTATCGATACGAGGTCGAGGTTTGGCGAAGTATAGACTCGCCAATCATGTTTTTGCCGATACGAGGCCAATGTTCGGCCGAGTAACGCATGATCAAACCGCAATTCTTATATTGACGATTCATTGTTTCGCGTCGAAGTCATTGAGAGACGAGATGAATACTTTTTACGAGTCCATTGGACATTATTCTTAACAACCATACTACCAAATCAATGCACTCATTGTTGGCTGATTCTCGAACGAGCTCATTTTTCTCTGCCCATTTTTATGAACCATCCTACACTGACAGAAAAATTCTATTAATATTAACTAACCGCGTCTATTTATTTATTCTTTGTTTGAATTAACTAGATTTTTTGTGAAATCAAATTTTTCCTATTGCGTTCCATTATTGGAATTATTCATTTTAAATATGTTTATTTATTCAAATTAAACTTGAACTAATGAACAAATGGTCTGTCTTTATTGGAACACACATATTAAAGGGTTGTGGGGGTAGAGAGGGTGGAGCGAGAGGAATTATATATATATATATATATATAGGTTAGGTTTGGAAATTCTCCAACATGTCAGTCGATAACACTCTCTAATTATGACGATGATATTAACTAATTGATATAGTTAATGCGATACTAATAATGATGAGAATCCATTTGGTTTCTTATGGCATATCTGCGATTCAAATGTTACGAGCACTCGGTAGCATAGGGGCAGCGTGCTTGGCTATGAGTAGGTAGGTTCAAGGTTCGAGTCCCATATAGGTGAAATATTTTCTTCGAACTAATCGTTTCGAAAGACCAGGTAATGACGAATTACAATACAAAAAGAATCAATTTTTTTTTTTGGCAGTGCAGGACCAATTTTGGTGATCTATATCGGGTCACAATTATCCGCCAAGACTCGGTCGATAATCGGGCCAAGCTCGAGTGCCAATGATGGCAATCTTGACGGGGACTGATTGTTGGCCGATTCTCGAATGAACTCCTACGCGATGCTCGGCCGATTCTCGTAAGCCAATCTAGGGCCAATATTGATTGCGAATATCGGGCCGCTCTTATCATCCGAGGCTCGGTCGATGATCGGGCCAAGCTCGAGTGCCAATGTTGGCAGGCTCGGCGTCGCGCATCGGCCAATCGTTGGCCACTACCGATCACCCTACATGGGGGTAGCATAGGGGCAGCGTGCTTGGCTATGAGTAGGTAGGTTCAAGGTTCGAGTCCCATCTAGGTGAAATATTTTCTTCGAACTAATCGTTTCGAAAGACCAGGTAATGACGAATTACAATACAAAAAGAATCAATTTTTTTTTTTGGCAGTGCAGGACCAATTTTCGTGATCTATATCGGGTCACAATTATCCGCCAAGACTCGGTCGATAATCGGGCCAAGCTCGAGTGCCAATGATGGCAATCTTGACGGGGACTGATTGTTGGCCGATTCTCGAATGAACTCCTACGCGATGCTCGGCCGATTCTCGTAAGCCATTCTAGGGCCAATATTGATTGCGAATATCGGGCCGCTCTTATCATCCGAGGCTCGGTCGATGATCGGGCCAAGCTCGAGTGCCAATGTTGGCAGGCTCGGCGTCGCGCATCGGCCAATCGTTGGCCACTACCGATCACCCTACATGGGTAATCACTCGGGCCTGGTGCTGATCAGGCTAATCTTGAGAAATCTCTACGCGGGCTGGACCGATTGGCCATGCAGCAACGACCGCACTTTCTTCAAACAATAATAACTTCATTGTTTATCAACTTTCCTCAATTTCAAAAACACCCAATCTTGGCAAGACTATGTACCAATTGTGTGTAAAATCCCGACCTCGACATCCCAATACCCCGGTCATAAAAGAGCATATCGAAAATGAACCGGTATGTCGGGCCCGGAGCTTATGCAGTGCCCGTTAATGTGTATGGGTCATCCGAATATCAATCAAAACTTCAACACTCCCTCGCACCATGCCTCATGGGGAAACCATTTACGCCCTACAGTACCACAAGATCTACCGAAGACTTCCTCAACGACTCCGCAGTGTAGCCATAGTCCATTAAACGCAAAACTACCACGCTCTCTATCAACCCCGCCCATTGGGTTACCCATCCAGCCTGTTCAAGTTCAAGGCCATCACGCCAAAAGTCCCCGAAAGGCGACCGAACGTTTCTGCACGAACCCCTTGAACTGCACAAATTCTGTAAACTACCGGAGACTCCGTCGCGTTAACAAAACGTTTCTCGTCATGTTTGATCGTCCGCGCGCGGTAACGTCAAGAGACTGCGGTGCCGCACGACGAGAACTCCACAGCTGTGGCTATTCGCCCGTGCAGTGGGCAGACGTAAAAGAAAAACCACATCCACGTATGTGTACCACCTACTCTCGGTATGTCTCGTGGCTTTCGTTTCATCACGTCTGCACATTGGCCACTTTTCTTTTTCCTTTTTATTACATCTATATGAATATTAGAGAGTCAGGCCGCGAAGGTAAACGTTAAAAAGGCAGAGTATACATGCGCATACATTCGTATTTCTTTTGCCGAGCGGTTCTTCTATGTATCGTCTCCGTCTTTGGCTCTTTCGAGACTTTCGAGCCTGTGAGGTCTCTCCCGTCTCGCATGCGGACTATCACGAAGGAGTTTCCCGTGTACCTTCACCGTATAGACATATCTCTCCTTGCGCGCCATTGCGAGGAGCTCTCCACCTTCGAGAGATGCTGGGAGTACGAGCGAGAGAGACCGTGAAGAGGAAGAAACGGTGAGAAGGAGCCCGGAGGGTCGCGACGGGTCACCGGAGACGTCGAGGACGAAAAAGAACAAAAGAGACCAGGACTGTATGCAACTATATATATATATATATATATATATATATATATATATATATATATATATATATATATGCGTGTGTGTGTGTGCATAGCTAAAAAGGAGGATGGAAGTCGACTGAGAAAATTGCCAAGTCAAGAATCCGAGACGTAACATGTATCGCGAGTCAAAGATCTACCGAGAAGAGAATGCAGCTGGAGGACAATTGCAGACCTTTACATACTTTGTGCACTTTGCTGACTTTTCACCTTTTTTTCCTCGTATATGGACGGTATTCAATTTCCCCATTTGATATTTAAGGGCTATACCAGTGTGACACTTTCAAAAAATCCATTTTTGTGCCTTTTTCGACAGTTTATACTTTCAAGAATATCCTGTAAAAATGTCGAGGCCGCATCTCTAATCGTTTTATCTTGAAAAAAATCGATAGTTAAATGTTTAAACGCGTTTTTCCCGAAATGAGATTTTTCAAATTTGCTGACATTGTAACTCGAAGAGCAAATATCCGATTGACTTGAAATTTGAACTGAGTACTCTTGAATATATTTACTCTACAATGACGTAGGATATTTTTGATTGGATGAAAATTGACGATTTGGCATTGAAAGAGACGACCATTTTATTGGCAAGAAAACAGACTTTTTTTTATATCTACGCCATTTTGTTAGATTTTGATATTTTTAGAAAATCCTACGTCATTGTACAGGAAACACCTCCCAGTTTAACGACATTTTTTCTTTTTCCGGTTTCAGCTTCCAATCGGCCGGAATCATGTCAGCAGTGGGGGAACTTTTTTTGCGCCGTGTTGAGTACTTTGCTTCCAAAAAATTCCCGAAAATCACCAAAATTTTTAGCGTTTACACTGGTGTAGCCTTAAGGGTAAGGCCACAGTAGAATTTTCAAAAAATCGATTTTATTTCTCGCTAAAACGGTGCTTTATCCTCATAGGAATAAGTTCCTATTCGATTTATAGCAAGAAAAATTTATATTCACCGACTTTGAGCGTATAACGTAAGCCCACCTCTGGCACGGCCATAGAGTACCCAAAACTTTAAACGCGTTTTTCTCGAAACACCTTTTTTCCAATTGGCGTGACAAATAACTTCAACAACTTTCACTCGATTTACTTCAAATTTAAAAATTATGTTCCTAATTGCATTTCGTAGAGAAGTACGTACGGAATTTCTGATTAATCGAAAACTTTTCATTTTACAAGGAGTTTTATACGACATTTTTCACTGAAAATTCATTCAAATACCTACAACTCAATTCAAATACCTACAACTTTTGAATAAAACAATATTTTTAAATTCCGTACGTACTTCTCTAGGTATTCCAATGTAGATTGACGAGAATTTTTGTTTTTTGTTCTAGGTAAAAAATTGTGGCTGCTAAATGTCACGCCGCGGAGCGCCTAAAAAAAAGATAAAAGAAAATATGAGTAGTCGGCCATTTTGTACATCGAAAAAATATATATATATTTTCTAACAGCTTGATATTCATACTAAATAAATGTGTAATTAATTTTATGAGATTTTATACTCGTTACTGTGGCCTAACCCCTTAAGCAAAAGAATCTATGCTGGTAAACGCAGCTGAAACTCGGAGAAAAGTTGACAGGCACGGGTTTTCTGCAGTTTCCCTGTGCCCTCTTGCACTAACGCGATGGGTCATTGCCCGGGGAAAGGGTTCCAGTGGGCACAACATGCCTTTGGTGAACTGGGTACAGTGAAGTGTCAATGTGCTAAAGATTGAACCAAATGGGAATCATTCATTGATGTACCGCTGCCAAGTTTTGTCTTCCAAACAGCCAGGATTACAGTGGCGTTCAATTCCGAATGTTGAACAAATCACCAAGTTGCGCATGGATTACTCCATGCATCGTACGTTGGAAGCAATGCACTTTGAATTCTCAGCCATCCGTCCATACGCTGCCACATGGTTGAGACTACGAGAACGACGAAGACGATAAACTAAACAAGAGACTTCTCTCTCTCTTTCTCTATGTCTCTCTCGTTCAATTTCATTGCGTAAGCGATGAAATCGCGTGCGAGTACACGCGGTGTGTACACATAGTTAAATTGCAGATGGATGACGTGGGAGAACCGGCGTCGGCGCGCAATAGAGCTTCTACTTATCTCGTTACATGTTCTCATGCGAACGGATCTTGATTAAGCTACACCACAACCGCGCGTACATTCATAATCGACAACAGATTTTCTCGTTCGCGGAGGGTTCCCGCGATTTTGCCATATTTGCTGTGGGCTGCTGTAAATATGCGGTGTGTACACCAATTACGAGGATAATCATACTGGGTCGCTCTATCTGCCAATAAGATCGCGGCATTTTCGTGCATTTTTGTAGTCCATAGTTGCACGTTTGATTTTTCACGATAGCGACAATGTTGAGATGGACTTTGATGTTACCGTCCACGTGTGGTGTACGTACGGCTATACACCTTTAGAGGCGTAGGTATATGGGTGTAAAACGGTACCGCGCGATTCTCCTGACTTGCGCAACTGATAAGGAAAATACGGGCGATGTTTCTTATCGGCAAATTGAAGAATTAACTGCGCGCTATCCGTACAACGTTTATAAGCTGGGTATATAATTTTGAACGTGCCATAACGTCCGTGGGTGGGCCACGATATACGGAAAATATGAAACTCGTGAGCTCGAGTTATCTTCCTGCGTGGGGTATTCCAATCTTAATTATTCTTCACGTAGACACTATAGGAACGCGTGTTTTTGTGGTTGGGGTCGTGGATAAGTGTCTCTTTTGCAAGAATTGTCAACGTGATGCCGGTAAAAAAGATTTTCTTGGATTTCCGGAGCTAGGATGGGGCATGAGGCACGTTTGATTGATGGTTCGGTAGAATTATAATCGATGTTTGATGATGATCGAGTGATGTTCGGCGACCCCGCGGATGTCGGCACATTCGTATTTTGCTTGGCGGAAAATTGTCAAGGAAACTCCGATGGAATTTGGGGTCTCAAAGGGTTTGAGGGGTTAGGCCACTCTAGAGGCCGAAAAATAGGCTTTTTCGGGTTTTTTTTTTCAGGAAAACGACAAAATTAATCGTGATTACAAAAAATGGTGTTTATCATACATATCAGTGACTGTGTAGGATAATTTTTTTGAAGCGATTAATTTCAAAATGCGGGCTGTGCAGCGTTTATCTCAAAACTGCATTTTTTAAGTTGGCCGGAAACATAACTGGGACAATTTTCAACCGATTCACATGGAATGTTGAATATATCTTGAAAAATACATTGTCTATGGAAGTACGTAGGATTTTTTTTTATATTGCATAGTTCATTTGTTATTAACTGACGATTTTTTTATCTGACGATCAACGATTTGACGATCTGACGATCTGACGATTTTTTGGGCCAATTTTTCACGTTCCAAAAATTTGCCTAAAAAATCGTTAATAAAAAATTAACTATGCAATATGAAAAAATTATCCTACGTACTTCCATAGACAATGTATTTTTCAAGATATAATCAACATTTCAAGTAAATCGGTTGACAATTGTCTGAGTTATGTTTCCGGCAAACTTAAAAAATGCAGTTTTGAGATAAACGCTGCACAGCCGCCGTTTTGAAATTAATCGCTTCAAAAAAATTATTGTATACAGTTACTGATATGTATGATAAACACCCTTTTTCGTAATCTCGATCTATTTGGTAGTTTGTCTGAAAAAAAAATCCCCAAAAGCCTATCTTTTCGGCCTCTAGAGTGGCCTAAGGCCTTAAGTGTGGGCTTTGTGGGAATTGACCAAATGGAAAAATATGAAAGAGAGGGATCCTCTGATAGTACAGGATGAGGCGCCGCTTCAATCGAACACTCATTCGGCATATTTTTTATGCCAGATCCGGATACCTCGTGCAGAAATTTGTTTGGGTTCCAGATCCTACCACATCCCCATAGGGATTCGTTAGGGACGTCGCACGCAGGGGATCAACACCGGAATCCAAGTGGATTCCACGCTATTTCTCGATTGACGTCGTTTGAGATTCTTCTATTTGAAATTCCCAATCAAAATTTGTTGGATCCCCGCAAAAAAATATCCGTTCGTGATCCCGTGCACAAATTTGTTGGGGAGCCCCTAGATGCACCCAGATCGCTATATGGATTCTTTAGGGATACATAAGAAGTCCTCATTGGGATCTAATTGGATTCTGTACTGTTCCGAAATGAACGCCGTTTGAGAATTCTTACCACGTTCGAATCGAAAATCTGTGAAAAGTGATGAGAAAAACTCGGCTTATTGAAAGACAACCTGCATGCTTCTTGAGCGTGTACGTGTGTGGTGATATTATGTAAAAGTGCAGTAAAATAAATAACAAACGATAATTACAGTGAATTCGGGGCCGAAATTCAAATGTCATCATCGATGTCATCAATGTTTTGTTGATGTTTACCCCCCCCCCCCCCCCCCCCCCAATCATCCTATCATTATAATCCAATTGTTGTCATCATCGTCCAACGACCACCCCCCCTCCTATTCTAAAATGACGCCATTTATGAACAGCCCATTTTCAGTATTGTGATTCAAATTGATTTTTAAGAGGTACTTCTTTAAGCGAATTATAATTTTCGAGATCCACTCGTTTTGTGTATATAGATATTTCATTATAAAAAATCAACTCAATTGCGATGGGATCCATCAAGAATCGTATCGGATTCTGTTGGATCATGCGGCAATCCTTTAGGATTCAAATTGGATTCGTACATTGGATTCCAAAGTACGAGCCTGACGTTTTGGTATGTAGATCCAGGGCGATGACCCATTGGACCCCTATCAGGAAGTAGGGACAAGTATGGCATTCCAATTCGATCCCTACAACAATTTCCGCACAGGAAGTTGATCGACCATCCGTCCACTTCATACCCTCCATGTCAAGAAGTGAATTGTAAATTGTGATGTTATGTCAAAGTGCATCAAAATAAATAACAAACGATAGTTACAGCGGATTTTCAGTGATGTGATTCAAATCGATACGATAAGATGTACTTTCTTAAACCATTGATACTTTATTCAGATCCACACGTTTTGTGTAACTATACATTTTGTTTGGATCCATCAAGAATCATATCGGATTCGGTTCGGTGATACGGCAATCCCTTAGGATTGAAATTGGATTCGTACATTGGATCCTAATAGGGATTCCCTATTAGAATCCAATGCACGAGCGTAACGTTTCAATATATAGATCCAGTGCGATAACCCATTGAATCCCTATCAGGAAGTAGGCACAAGTAGGATTCCAATTAGATGCCTAGGGTAATTTTTGCACAGAAAGTTGTTCGACCTCCCGTCCACTGTATAGTCTCCATGTCAAGAAGATTATTGTCATTGTGAGATATGCTGCTGCACCAGTCATTCACCGATCCGTTCACCCTGGCAGATAAGTCCCGCGCCTACACAATCAGGCCCATAATAAGGCCCCGGAGTCAACGCGGGCGCGCTCCAAATGAGTTCGCACGATCTCACGATAAGCTCGCGCGCTGGAAATTCATCGGTCATCGCGCGCCCACATGGTTCGTGCGCGATCAGTTTTGTGGAGGCTGACCAGGAGAAAGTACCACAAGACCACGAAAGATAGG
>OY723392.1:20725634-20778134 GCA_963210295.1 Ophion ellenae
TGGCACCGTTTTGGAGAATGGAACGTTGAATGAGGAGAAAAATAAAATTCGGAGTACACTGAAGTGCTGAAGCGGAATGATTTTATTTCTCCAGTTTTCCGTCTTCAAAAAGTATTCCTCGTACGCTCTTCCCACTGGAACTAAATTGTGCAAATGATCATTGAATAATAAAACTCTGGGGGCCTGACGAAGTGGTCAATAATGGTCGAAGGGGCGTCGCAAATCATTTTCCTTCGTATACGTAATAGCTATGGGATGCAACGCCATTAATATAGCCAACCGCAGCACTTCGCAGTGCAACGTTTTTGCGCGCGTAAAAGTTAATTTGGCGCGAAACGCTGAACGAGAAAAAGCGATCTTGCGTCAGCTTCTTTTCGACGAGACTTTGTATCGTTGGAATTTTCTTTGCTGGTCGTTAATCATTTTTTTCTCTTGCTATCTCGCGACTTCATGAATCGGAGTTTATCCTTGAGAATACGTGATTTATTTATTTTACATTTCATTTGTGAAATATTGCCGCGTTGTAACCGGTGGAAACGCAAATGTGCGAAGGGGAGGAGCCCCATTCTTCAGTCACTTTTTTCTGTAAAATTACAATTCATGAATAATGAATAAAAAAAAAGTAAACTCCATGGTGAATGGAATAATGTATAATAATTTTCGAATATTCGTCATCAGGAAATGTACTTGAGTACCAACTTGGGGGGGGGGGGGTCGCTCAGGAATTGGAGGAAGCGAAGTGACAAGTGTGAGGCAAAAGGGCTATAAAAAGCCTGCACTGAAAGAAAAATTTCATCGATATTGAATAGATGTGTCTACTTGATTTTTCGAATTTGAATTGACTAGTTTTTTTCCCTGAAATCAAATTTTCCGTATTACTTTCCATTATTAGAATTACTTATTTTAAATATATTTATTTATTCAAATCAAAATGTATTTAATATCGTCCAATGACTCAATATTTTATTTATTCCTAATAAATTTGTGATTCGGTTTCGGCTGTTCATAAAACAATTTAGTTGAATCCACTAATTGTATCGATTTAAATTTTTTAAATTTGAATTAAATAGAATTTTCGTAGAGTCAAAAAATGTTCTCTTTTATCGAATTAATGGTCTGTCTATATTGCAACACGCGAATCGAAGGGGCGTAGAGGGGGAACAGAAAGGAATTAGATGTACAGGGTGTTAGGAAGATCGATGCAAAGCCTTAAGGGGGCGATAGGTCACCTCGTTAGGAACATACCCAACCTAGGTTACCTTAGTCCAAAGTCTAAGGATTTCGAGTTATCATGGTAAGTATGATTTTTGGAAAATTTCCCAAAATCAGGTACTAACTTGTTCATAATGTTCAAAAAGACAATAATTGGTAACTAAAAACTTGTTTGCGTCTTAGCTTAATGTGTATTCAATCGACAAACACCAATACAATTATCTGTATCCACACAACTAACGCAATGGGACGTGTTGAATAATTAAAAATTTGTCCAAAAATAAAAATACCTATTATGCTATTTAAGAGGGAATGACACCTCATCGCGGTCGGTATGGTAGAACAATTATAGATTCCCAAAAATCTCTGAAACGGCTCTTCAGATCCCGTCGAAACATTGCCAAACGACGTCAAATAGATAGACGAACAGCTGTCTTCCCCTCAAGTTTTCTGAATTTGAGAAAAAAAACTAGATTGGCTTATGATAAGCCAATCTACATTTTTTTTCTAAATAGATAGACGAACAGCTGTCTTCCCCTCAAGTTTTCTGAATTTGAGAAAAAAAAACTAGATTGGCTTATGATAAGCCAATCTACATTTTTCTTCTCAAATTCAGAAAACTTGAGGGGAAGACAGCTGTTCGTCTATCTATTTGACGTCGTTTGGCAAAGTTTCGACGGGATCTGAAGAGCCGTTTCAGAGATTTTTGGGAATCTATAATTGTTCTACCATACCGACCGCGATGAGGTGGCATTCCCTCTTTAAAAAAATAGCATTAACATAAGAGGTTAGGGAGTTAGTACCTAATTTTGGGAAATTTTCCAAAAATCATACTCACCATGATAACTCGAAATCCTTAGACTTAACACCCTGATTATATATATATATATATATATATATATATATATACACACACACATATACACACAAACATATATATTTAGAGGTTATGTTTGAAAAATCTATAGCATGGTATTTGATAAAACTCTCTAATTATCACAATCAATAATTATAGGAATTCAGTTGATCCATTATGGCATATCTGCGACTCACATGCTACCAACACTCGGTAGCGTAGGAGTAGCATGCGTAGCATTGGTAGGTAGTTTTTAGGTTCGTTTCCATATGTAGGCAAAATATTTTCGTCGATTAAAATCAGGTCAAAAGGTCAAAAAGTGAAGAATCGTGATACAAAATCATTGGGGTGGAACTCTAAATTGAATATTCCATTTTATTTTGGATTTATGAAATATTCTATGCATACAGTACACTTGGATTTGCAGTGTACATTGTAAGCAAATACAGATTTATGCGATACGATTCTTTATTTATTTAATTTGAATACATTTGATATTTAAAAACAAAAATTGAAAGAAATATAACAAATATATTCAAAACAAATTGGATCGTAGTAGACCGTGTGACAAGAAAAAAACCAATTTCATTTGAACAGGAGCTATTTACATTAAACAATTTTGATTTGCGGGGTGCAAGGGTCTGCTCATGAGCAATGAAAAAGAAAAAACACACCATCAAATTGAAAGAAGATGCCCGGCAATCAAAAAGATTCCCTTTTCACTGTAAATCGAACATTAACGTCGATTTTTTCTCTGGAGCGTACACGTACACGACTAGCACGTGACGGCGAGCGCATTCGACAAACAAAGGACGATTTCGGATACGAGTAAAAGCGTGATTTCGTGCTCGTGAGAAGTTTCGAACGAGTGAGAGTTCCACGCCTCCTCGTGCGCGCACGGTCGTGAAAGCAAACACCCGACTCTTAAACTTCCGGTGCCCGCGCAATATAAGAGTGCGCATGCGCACTGTATTTCTCGATCCACGTGGGTGGCTGCGCGTTTGAGTGGCTTGCTCGGAGCCGCTCGAACCGAAGCCCCCAGCCCTCGCGGAATCCCAATACAAACACATCTACAAAAGCTTCTACGAAGATGCCCAACCATCGCGCAAAAAGATACCCAACTGATAAGCCGACAATAGAAACAAAAAAATCCCAAATAGAAGCCCAATCAGAAAAGATAAATTATAATTATAAAATATAAATATATAAATATAATATAATATATAATATGTAAATATAAAATATAATATATAAAAATATAAAAATATATAAATATATAATATATAAAATATAAATGTATAAATTATAAATATATAAAAATCGATAATTATAGAAAATAAATTCTTCGTTCGTGAATCAATAATGTCATAAAGAGCTTGTACATCTCGTTTACTCTGCTCAAACAATTGCAAATCTGGAAGATCACAAAGTTTTATTAGATTTTTAAATTTGATATTCAAAAAATTTAATTTGAACTTTGGGGTCTTTGAGATCTGCAATATACTATGGGCAGCGGGGTTTCGGACCCACAAATTGCACGAACGAACAAACTGAGAGCGAAGAAGTATGGAGGCAGGGGCGTTGTGGATGGACTTCCGGTCGCATGAAATCACGGATTAATCGAGCTCGTAAAGAACGTGATCGTAATTGCTTCTTAGCGATATACGTTGTAGGCACAACCACACACTTATACAGGGTGTCCTGTTATGAATGGATCATCCTGCAACTGTTGATAGGTCAGATCATGCCCTACTATATGCTGAAATTTCAGTTTAGTAAAAGTCCCAAGGTTTTCGAGATAAAAGTCATCTGCCTTTGGTTTTTCGCATGCCATTTCTACAAACGATAACTTTCTCGACACGACTTTGAAATAAAAAAAACTCTTGGCCATTTCTTTTACCTGGAAAAGTCTTCTTTTTAACCTTAAATGTTAAGGAAACTTTATGAAAAAAGATCTTATGCAGAATTTTCATACAAACCAATTCGAACATCTGAATTTGATAGCCTGCGGTGTGAAAAAAAATGTACTACGCATATCGTGCAAATTACTTTAAAAAGTTCCTTAGTTATTGTCGATTCATATCATTTGTAGAAATGGCAGGCGAAAAATTAAAAGCCGATGTTTTTTTTTAACATAATGCACAAAATCTCGAAAACCGTGGGACTTTTACTCAACCGAAATTCCAGCATATAGTAGGATATGATCTGACCTATCGACAGTTGCAGGATTATCCATTCATAATAGGACACCCTGTATATGTATATATATATATATATATATATATATATATATATATATATATATATATATATATATATATATATATATATATATATATATATATATATATAGCAGTGTGGTAACGATTAACGAATGGGTTGCGTACGAATTGATAATGGAACGAAGATCGACAAAAGCAGTGCAGCAAAGGGGCCTTTATCTTGGAACACATAATAATCTTAACCTCGTGTATATATATATATATATATATATGTATATATGTATATATATACAGGGTGCTCATCTTATCTCCGTCCCCCAAAATAACTCGGTAATTATCGACGTCATAAAAAAATGTTCCAGACAAAAGTTGCACGTTGTGAAGGGGGCCACCAAATGCGATCATTCTTTTTTATTTTGGTGGAGGCGCTGACGCAAAGTGAAGGCCACCTCCACTTTTTAAAATGTAATGGTACATTTTTTTTGAACCATCTTGTGGAGCACCTCAAGCCGCATCAAAAACATTAGGAGGTCAAAGTCGTTCAAGGTCATTCAAGGTCAGTATCGATGATACAAATCTAAATATCTCGGATCACTACCAAATATTTAGATTTGTATTTCATTTTAATAGGTGACCTTGAATGACCTTGAACGACTTTGACTGCCAATGTTTTTTTGCGGCTTTAGGCGCTCCACAAGATGGTTGGAAAAAATAGTATCGTTCCATTTTACAAAGTGGAGGTGACCTTCACTGTGCGCCAGCGCCTCCACCGACATAAAAAAAATTGGTCGCCTTTGATGGCCCCCTTCACACCGTACAACTTGTGTCTGGAACATTTTTTTGCGACGTCGATAATTACCGAGTCATATCGGGTGGCAGAGATAAGAGAGACACCCTGTATATATATATATATATAGTTGTACAACATTTAAGGGGTACAATACTGTGAAAATGACGAACCCTCGTTCGTGGCTTAAGGCAACTCAAATTGAAGAGGAAGGTCCAACATATGGTACAGGAATCGCAGATTGAAAGTCAACTCACAATTACAACGATAGAACTGCTAGTCAAACTTTAAACGAGTTTTTTTTCGAAACTACCTTTGCAAAATGATATACACAATTTCTCGACATCTAACTAACGGATTGACTTGAAATTCGGTACACTTATTCAGTGTAATAGCAGTTTAGTCTTGACGGATGTTTTTCTTCTTAACATTTTTTTAATTAGTAATTAATAATAATGATGTCATTTTTCCCTCGAGAAATCGAAAAAAAATTCAAACATGTGTTTGGACGATTCAAATACGATATAAAAAAAACGCGGTCAAGTCTCAGCCAATATTATCTATTTGAAGAAAAAAAAAACTGTTTTTTTTTTTCGTTTCAGATCAACTGGGTGGCCAGAATCAAGTCCCTCACATTAGAACGTCCTTCACGGCATTGTTTAGAACTTCTTCGATTATTCATATATTTTTTAGGGCAATTTGGTTCACAAATTTGTCAATGTACATACAAATAAATGCCCAAACGATTTTCAATAATTTATTCCTCCAAATTTGTTCAATAATAAGATTTTAGGGTCGTCATAGTAGTCCCCTTAAAAATACGTTCACTCTACGATCCCAGACGCATTCGTGTTTCTTTGGGCCAAATAGCGCGAATATTACCGAAAAAAAACAATAAATGAAAGTATTTAGTATTTTCCGGCAATGAGAAAACAGCGGAGAGTAAAGCCGAATAAATAATCCGGAAACAACATTCTTCCAGTTGGCTTAATCCATTCAGGTGTAAAAAAAAATTATTCGTACGTAAAATAAATAAATTCAAAAACTCATAAAGTTCAAACATATCGAAATTAAACTTTACAAGCTAAATGCCGATAGATCGTATTTTCCATAGAAGTTCGATGGGACGTAAAAATTCTACGTGTCGAAAAAAAAGTAATTTTCTCGCAGAGTAGCTCGTACAAATGTATACCTGTGTGTGTGTGTACGAGGCAATTCAGCCTTTCTCTGTTTGCTTTCGATAGTGGCGATCGATAAGAGAGAAGAGCGCTGTGTCAATAGGATCGGCGTGTGCGAGCATCAGCGTCGTAATTCATTGTATGGGCCGCATACGCACAGCTTGCCACAGTGACCTACATAAAGGTGTGCGGACTGCTCTATATCCGTTGCCGCCCATTCCGCACCCTCGCGCGATCCGCCAAGTGCCGGAGATGGACGCGGATTATTAAAGCCGATTGATCGCGTGAGGAAGTGCTCACGAATACCAACGTTTCATTGTTTCCTACCACAAGATGATTTTATTTTTCTATGAAACCTCGAGCTTTTAAAAAAATCGCGAAAAAATTCTTTGAGTTCCCGATGGTAACGCCATTGAAGATCAATAAAAATATACTAAAATTTATATGTAGAAAAATATTTTTAAATAACAAGCTTTTATTCAATGCACTAAAAGGTAGAAAATAATTTTTTTACCAAGTCACCTATGTGTGACTATAAATATAGGCTTGGGGCGCTCAAATTTTTAAATGTTTAATCAATTTGATCATTTCAGTTTCATTAACCGTATTTAATTTAGCCCTATAGTCATTAGAGACATTATTATGACACGTTTATACTCAGATTCAGGATTTTTATTTAAAAAATCTAAGGCTGTCGTACAGTCAATTAAATACAGTTGATATGTTAACGGATTTATGTAAATTGAAGATTATGTATCAATTTTGAGCGACCCAAGCTTTTATTTATAGTGGCATATAGGTGATTTGGTTAAATAAATGTTTTCTACTTTTTAGTACATTGAGGGCTCTTTTCACTTTAGACGCTAAAAAAGGCGATTTTCATGATTTTTTTAAATAGGATTTTATTATAGATATTGATCTGAAAATTATTACTCTTAGTAAATACTTACTTTCGAAATACATCGAAATTTTTTAAATGTATTTAGGTAACCTGAACGAACTTTAAACGCTTTTTTTCCGAAACAACGTTTTTGACGGCTTGTTGATCAAATCTTCGAAACTACTGAACCGAGCCTTATGAAATTTTAACCAAATATTCTTTACAACTATAGCTATAGCGCGTATCAAGTGTTTTTTTTAATTTCGTTTTTTATCATTTTTTTTGCCAAAAACGGTGAAAAAACACGTATTTTTTGTTTTTTTTTTTCGAAAAGTGTCCGCAATTTTTTTATTTTTGCAGATATAAAGCATTGTGTGATATGCAATATAGCCATTAACATACTGAATCTAAAACCGTTTGATTTTTTGTTTTGGATGATCCATCTCCGAGATTTCATCAATAGCGCAGACCTACAATTTTTTTAGGACATTTTTTAACTACCATTTTCGTCTATAAATAGTGACTTAAATAAATAAAATAAAATTTTCAAATGTATTTCGAAAGTGTATTTATTAAGTGTTATTTGTATTTATGAAGTTCATTAACTTTTATACACTGAACTTAATAAATACACCGAAAGTGTATTTATTAAGTTTATTAACTTTTATATCAATATCTTTAATATAAACCTCTAAAAAAATTCATAAAAATAGCCTTTTTTAGCGTCTAAAGTGAGAAGACCTCTTAAATAATGTTTATTTTTGAAATGTTTTTAACATATCAATCATTTTCTACTATTTAGTCTCAAATTTATTTTACTAGCTAGTTGTTACTAGTAATTTAGTAGTTGACGAGTTTGTACGTTAGGAACATGGAATGCTCGTCAAAAATAACAAAGACTGAAATTGGCATTGAACTTACAACTAATTGCTGCATATAAACTTTTCACGTACAAACACAGCCGTTTACGAATTTGTATTTGTCAGTGGGATGTTATATGGATAATTCGACATCGCTAACTTTACATGAAAAGTTAAAAATTCGATGTATGTTTTTTTTTAAGTTGAACCATGCATTGTCACCTTTTAGATGCATGTTTGCAAAATTTCCGAGCTCTAAGTAGTCCGGAAGTGTGTGAAATGTCGATTTTCCGTTTTGCATCTCACAGAAAGTCGAGTTAAATAGAAGCGTATACTTTGTAATAATCCAACTATACTAGTACGTAATTTAAATAATCCAAATTGAATTAAAAACTAATTTAATTACATTTCGATTAAAAAATCATCGAAATACTTCTACTAAAAAAAATATGCTGATGTAATAATCGACTTCGATGCAGTGCAACAACGAAAAATCGTTCTGTTTTTTAATCAGCCGCAGTTTGGAATAAATGTCTTCCCGGCTACAAAACGTTGAATGTCCGAAGTCCGACGACGTCATTGAGGTCTCGCAACACCGAATTATCTTTGTCGAATTAACGCGTCCGTACTAATTACGACTAATTTCGTCTCGATTAGATTCGCCACCTCGTGACGTCTTCCACAATTTGAAAGTGTGTACCAAGCCATTTATTTTTTATTTTATTTTTTTTTCGTCGCATCGAAAGAACTCATAAATTTGTTGATCGCAACCTAAGGCCGTGATTAAGAGATCACGAGAACTCTCGAGGATCGTGATGCGATCCTCGTTTCGTGGGGCGCTTTCGTGACTGCTCTTATTCCAATGGGACCATCGCAACTGTTGAGAACGTAGAGACAGGTGTTGAGGTAGGAAAAAAAAAGAAGCGATGGTCCATAAAGATCGGGCGATCACTGGAGCCACCAAGAGCTCGAATTCTTCTTGACTGGGATTCTTTTCTTTCCCGCCAAACGCGAGTGCCCTCGAGACTCGCGACCATGGACCCTGTCCGGATGACTGTGACTTTTCAAGGACCTTAGGGATTTTCGAGCACGAGGTCGCCCCAAGTCATTGCTTCACTTGGGCTTTGCTTTTTGCTTTGACAAAAAGAAATGTTTCTTTTTGCTTTGACGTGAAAAAAAATGTTTGTTTTTGCCTTGACATGGAAAAACATTATTTTCTTTTTTGCTTTGACAAACAGAAAAGTTTTTGTGAATGCCTTGACGTAAAAAAATATTTATTTTTGCTTTGATAAATAAAAATTAGAACGGACAAGGATAAAAATGGTAGTATTAATATATACGATACTCGTATGGTATGCACATTAATCAATTATATGTCAGAATTATTTAAATAAGAATTTTAAGTTAATTAAAATAAATGTGATGATATGTGTTCAAAAGTGGCAAATATATATATTGTTTTCTTTCTGAGGAAGACCATTTTTTTCAGTAAGACATTTAAATGGCTCACCTGAATTTAAAAGGAAATTATAATTGAAAGAATATGGCGATTTATAATGACGTTGAAGTTGAAGTTGAAGTTTGCATCGTTTGGAACACAACGAAAATTAATTATTTT
Organism: Ophion ellenae; assembly: GCA_963210295.1. Taxonomy (NCBI): domain Eukaryota; kingdom Metazoa; phylum Arthropoda; class Insecta; order Hymenoptera; family Ichneumonidae; genus Ophion; species Ophion ellenae. The sequence continues at coordinate 20,735,248 of OY723392.1, forward strand.
TAATTGCTCAATTTTGAATGGCTGATTTGGGTTGTGGAAATTACTTTAAGAAAGGTTCTGCCTTGTTGGGCCAAAAAATGTTCGATTTTTCACCAATTTTTTATCCGAAAAGTATTGAATATAGAATATTGATATTTGGTATGTTGACTAAGCGGTCTTTATTGAACATCAAAATATTTTTTAAAGTTCGACAAAGCATGGTGGTGGGAGTGGGAGGAGCCACGTATGTCGGTGCGCGGACGATGGCATTCTTCGCTTGCGGAATTCCTGAGTCCCGGACAGGTGATCAGAAGCAAAAAAATCAAACGTATTTTCACTTTGTACAATATTGTGTATAAGTTGACCAAAAATCAAGAACGAAAATTGAAAAATAAAAAAAAACACACTGCACGATCGAAAGGAAGTTTGTTTTTATTCCCAAACATTTTCGCAGTTTTTTGCTCACAATTTTTTTATTTTTCAATTTTTCTTCTTGATTACAGGTCAACTTATACACAATATTGTACACAGTAAAATTATGTTTGATTTTTCTGCTTCAGATCACCTGTCCGGGACTTGGGACTTCCGCAAGCAAAGAATCGCCCGCGCACCGACATACGTGGCTCCTTCCACTCCCACCACCATGTTTTGTCAAACTTTAAAAAATATTTTGATGTTCAATAAAGACCGCTTAGTCAACATACTAAATATCAGCATTCTATATTTAATACTTGGCGCATAGAAAATTGGTGAAAAATCGAACATTTTTTGGCCCAACAAGGCAGAATCTTCCCTTAAACGTTTCTACATATTTTTTATCAGAAATATACGACCCCAATTAGCAAAGAAGGCCTTGGGTAATGATAAAAATGAAGAAGGACGAATGATATATATATATATATATATATATATATATATATATATATATATATATATATATATATATATATATTTGCCATGATGCAAATTTCAACGTCATGATTTATATGAGATTCGAGAAATGAGTTTTCAAAAAAGTTTTTATACGTATATGTGTGTATTCCAAATGTCCCCCTCTCTCTCTCTCACTCACTCACTCACTCACTCACTCTCTCTCTCTCACTCACTCACTCACTCACTCACTCACTCACTCACTCACTCACTCACTCACTCACTCACTCACTCACTCACTCACTCAATCACTCACTCACTCACTCACTCACTCACTCACTCACTCACTCACTCACTCACTCACTCACTCACTCACTCACTCACTCACTCACTCACTCACTCACTCACTCACTCACTCACTCACCCACTCACTCTCTCCCTCTCAATATGCATATACCGCGCCTGGCGAAAATTCGACCCACCCAAAAACGATTTTCGAACACAGATCACGAATTCCCCGAGGATCAACTACCAAACCGCTGGTGGCGGATACACTCCGCACAAATAGTCGTCACGCCAACTATTTGTACACCAGATCCAGCTCCGAGCATACACAACGAGGATGAATATTTAATTCCGAACACGTGAAAAACACTTCTAAATAAACAAACGTATCGAGATGAGCGCGTCCCAAGAGTGCCTTGAAACGAAAGAAGAAAAAAAAATCAGCCGAAAAAGCGAGAAGCGCAGAGATCAGCTTTACGTATTCAGAGATCGTACAGCGAAAATAACTTCCGTGCGTCGCTTCGTAATCCTAGTGTCGTCGTCGTCATCGTCGTCTGATATTCGACGATTCAAACGCGCGCGGGCACGCCGTGAGAACTCCTCGGGATCCGCGCATTCGAATCTATATACTGTACGTACACACGCGAGTTGTAAATAAGAGACGAGAAAAAAAATAATAATAATCCACTGGTTATTAGCATAACTGGCGTAAGCTAGACGATGAAGGCTCGCACTAATAGTGCTTGCGCGAGGAGAGTGCGAGTTGTCGGCTCGTTTCGTAGTTGGCGAACTATGTGGTGTTATAATTCGTACATATATCGTATCAAATGACATGGCGCCTCGTTAAATTGTCAGAACGAAGTAACTAAGGCACGTGTATGCGAAGAAAATAATGTATTTATGTACCAGGCGAGGCAACAACTATTTGCGGTAGAAATATTGGGATGTTCAATAAGTTCACGCTTTTTTTTGGTGAAAATGAATGCTTTATTTAAAAAAAAAATATGTAAAATTAATCTTAAAAAAAACAACCTTTTATTGAATGTACTAAAAGGTAGAAAATATTTGTTTTCTACCAAGTCACCTATATGTGTCTATAAATGAAAGCTGGAGGCGTTCAACTTTTCGAATGTGTAATAAATTTGATTAATTCGGTTTCCTTAACCGTATTCAATTTAGGACAAGAGTAATTAGAGAAATTATTATCACACGTTTATATTAGTTTCAGGATTTTCATTTAAGAAATATAAGGTTGTTTGACGGTAAATTTAAGGCCTTAGGCCACTCTGGAATTTTCCAAAAATCGATTTTTTTGTTTGTTGAAAAGGTACCTCAGTACCTATAAAATTATATTCCAAAAGATTATGGGTATGAAAAATTTCTAAGTGCTCGTTTTTCGAATTCTAGTACAGGCATCGCAGATTAAAGGTGTTGAAATATTATTCATGTCGTGACTTTCTACTAAGTTTAAACGCCTTTATCACAAAACTACATTTTTTAAGTCGGCCGGACTCATAACTCAAATTTCAACTGATTCACTTGAAATTTTAACTGTATATTTAGAATTACATTTTCTAAGGCACTATGTAGGATTTTTCAATTATATTGCACAGTACCTTTTTTATGAAAAATTTTCTAACGATTTTCTCATGGCATTTTATACTTTTTGTTTTACAAAGAAATAAAATGTAAACACCTGAAATATGGCACTCCAAGGACAAAGTCTCCGTTAAACTATACTCATGCAGGTCTGGTAACGCCATCTGTTAGAAATCAACAAAAACTTATTTAACGTCCTGATATTTTCTAACCCATGATTTTAACGTTTCCTCCATTTTTTAAGCCTAGGTTGTCATACTTGGTCATGTTGACCCGGATGAATTTTTAGTAAAGTGCTTACTTTTCGAAAATTGAAATTTTTCTATATTTTTAAAAAAATTATCCAATTTAATATTTTGTGAATTTTAATTATGCAGACGTATTAAGAAATGTTTAAAGTGTATCCTGGATTTATTCTTTCTTCACAAAATAGAAGGGTTGTGAATGAAGTACTGTGCGGGTCAAATTGACCCAGTGGCCAAATATAAGTGTGTCAACGGAGGGTTAAAATGGGACCACTATCTTTTTCCAGAATTTCTTCACAGACTACAAATAAGTTCACACACAAAATTTCAAGATGATTAATCAAGATTTAGTATAAACAATTGATTGTAAAAAAATAAGGAATACGATGGCACTTGGGAGGCACTTGAAACTACCGATTTCCCTAAGTTTATTGTATGTGTTGATAAATGAGTAATGCAAAGGCGGATGACGCTCAGCATACACAATTGCCGCTTGCATCGCATTTTTGCGACCTTTTCCGTAAATCAAGATCATATCAACTTGCTCTTGATAAGGAAGCACTTTGCGGAAAATTTAATTCCGTACTGATAAAATGAATTTCTGCCGTGGTACTTTTCATTAAGCAAAACGCACGATAGTATGGAAATCACTAACTTTCTAAAACAAGATGATAACATTTTTAGTTGCTAAAAATGTAAACAAAAAATTACCTGGCTTGTGCTTAATATTAAACGAATCAGATTGCAAGCGTGCATTAAAAGTGGTGGCCATCACTTCGAGCACCTTTTATAGGAGTAAGTCTTTGTACCGTTTTTTCAATCGTTTCTAGACTAAAAACATTGAAATTTCTTTCCTATCGATTTGTTATACTAAATCTTGATCGACCATCTTCATGTTCGGTGTGTGAACTTATTTTTAGCTGCTTGATAAAAGTCTTAAAAAAATAGTGGACCCTTTAAAAAAAATGAAGATGAAATATCCGAAACGCCTGCACCTGGATGAGCCTCGTAGCCACCACTCGATGATGCTAAGATCGTTTGCTTTTGGGGAACCGGATGGTCGTTGAAGTGACCTCAAAAAGGTTGGAGCAGTCCAGTTGAGTGAAATGGCGTTTTATGTTTTTTTTTTTCAATAAACAGAAAAATGCCTTCGAGGTATATATTTTATCCGTAAATGCTAATTTTTCATAAAATATACAATTAAAGGGCAAAATTATGTATTTTTATATTTTTATTACGTAAATAAGAAAAACTTTTGTGTTACTACCAACTAGAAAAATTATAACATTATCGATGATTATTGTGAAAAAAAACTGCGTCAGCGAATGTTTCATGCAACTCAGAATGAAATTTTGAGTCATTTATAATTATGCCTATTTATATTCATGTCACAAAATTATTTATTATTACCATTAATTAATATTAAGTGTTGCCGAAATACGGTAACTTTGCGGACATTGAGGTTGGCAGCAATGCTCTTCATTCGCCAGCCAAGATTCGCAATCTTTCATCAAACCTTGATAGTTCAGTATTAAATATACAGGGTATCCCAGAACGGAATGCGTTCTCTGATATGGGGGGTTGGGTGTGAAATTCTGAGTCGATTAATATAAGCATGTGTGGGTCTCAGATCAACCCCTGAATTATTATTCATTTTTAAAGGCGGGCCAATCAAGTGCGCCCGCCGAGCCTGGCGGGAGCGCCGCACCTACAGGCACCACTACACCCGCGTATCGCTCACCGACGTACGCTGGCCCGTCGGGCTCACTTGATTGGCCCGCCTTTAAAAATTAATAATAATTCAGGGGTTGATCTGAGACCCACACATGCTTATATCAATCGACTCAGAATTCCACCCCCAATCCCCCAATTTCAGGGACGCATTTAGTTCTGAGACACCCTGTATATGGTTTACCAAGGGCAAGATGGGGAGTTCTCTTTCTAAAAAAAGGTTTTCTTTTTAAAGAAACGTTTTCTTTTTTCTAAATAAAGGAGTTCTTTTTCTAAAAACGAAGGTTTAGTTTGCGTTAATCCGTGGTTATAAATGGTTTATCATGGTGCTAAATAGTCAAAAAAAATTCCCTCGCCCATAACGTGGCCTTGCCTATCTACCGCACGTAAAATTACATACATTAAACTATTTTTTATCTCTGGTGTTTGAGGGTGAAAAAATCTCAAAAAATTCGTAAAGACTCAGCATAGTCTGGACAAAAACATATATTTTTTTCAAATTTAATCTTGAACAGCGGCTAACGCTCCAACCTCCTTAATATCAACATGTTTGCATTCATCTAGATGCAATATCCCACTGCCTTTAGTATTGGGGATAACACGAAGTTAAGGACAATAGGCCACTGTAAGGACGGCCCTCGAAGTCGAGCATCTTAAAAATCACCTTTCGCCATACATACATACACGCACATATGGTCTATCTACACGTGGAGTGCATGCTTCGAGGCGGCCGCGCTCCCGCGTGAAGAGAGATCCTCAATTTCCGATAATGGGACACGTATACACGTATTGACACACGTGTATACGGAAAGCCGCCGTAAGGCGTATGCACGAAGGAGACCGGTAGCCGCTGTTTGGTATGCCCCGATATATCGAGCGAGAAGAGGAGAGGAGGAAAGAATAGATGAATAGGAGAAGTAGAAGAAGAAGAAAACAAACAAACACAAACGGGAGAGGAAAAAGAATTCGCGGCGTGCGGAGAGACTTTCTCTTCCGCCTCGCGATAAGGTGTACACTCGGGGGCACGGGAGAGTCCGCGGTGACCACGCGACGCTCAGGACAAACGAGGTTGGTATGCATAAAGGAGAAGGCTTGCATGTTTGCGTCGGCTATTGCGATAATCAAAGAGGCCCTGGCGACGTTAAATCGCGCACGTAAATAAACTATCCGAGTTCAATCCTGATCATTCCCTTCATTTTTCATTATATATATATATAATGCATAAATAAATGTAAGCTTATTTTTTGTTCGCGCCTCACCATCATGTGTTCCGCTTGTGCAAGCACAGTGTTTGTTTTATACACATATATGTTAATACGAAGTTCTTATAAACACGTATATAAAAATTCTTGTAGGCTGCGAATGGTATTGCGATGTACTGCAAATCCCGACGAAGGGTTTAGTGGGCGCAAGCACACGCGTTCAACCAAGCGATCTGAAGGACACACGCACGCGAGCAAAAAAGGTTCATTTTCAATTAGAATAAAAAGAATAAGGATGTACCTAGTTAAACTGTTCTAATATGTTTCTTTCTATAGAATTCGGAAGCGAGTAACCGGAAGAGGTAAACCGAAAATGACTAACCGGAAGGTAGAGTAACCGGAAATGACTAGATGGAAGTGGCAAAGCGGCAGTGCGTAACCGAAAATGGCCAGCCGGAAATTACCAATCGGAATTAGCCAACCGGAAGTGAGTAACCGGAAGTGAGTAACCGGAAGTGAGTAACCGGAAGTGATTAGCCGGAAGTGGTCAAACGAAAATGACCGACAGGAAGTACCCAAGCGGAAATGGGTGACCGGAAGTGGTAAACCGGAAACGACCAACCGGAGTAAGGGACCGGAAGTAGTGAATCGGAAGTGAGAAACCGGAAATTATTAACCGGAAGCGGGCAACCGGAAGTCGCAAAGCGGAAGCGAGTAAACGGAAATAGGCGACCGGAAGTGAGTCACTAGAAGTCGGAAATAACAAACCGGAATTGGCGTAACCGGAGATGACGAGACGCAACTGGTGAAGCGGAAGTGAGTAAATGAAAAAGACCAGACGGAAGTAGTAAGCCGGAAATGGCCAACCGGATATGGAAACGCGCTAGTGAGTAGCCGGAAGTTGTAAACCGGAAACGACCCACTGGAAGCAAGTGGCCGGAATTCGTGAATCGGAAGTGAGAAACAGGAAGTGGCCAACTGGAAGTAGTAACGCGGAAGTGAGTAACCGGAAGTGAGTAACCGGAAGTAAGCGACCGGAAGTGAGTAACTGGAAGTGGTAAATTGGAAGTAACCAACCGGAAGTATAGGAACTGGGAATGACCAGATACAACTGGTGAAGAGGTGAACCGGATGTAGTGAACCGGAAGTTGTTAGGCGGAAGTCGCCAGCCGGAAGTAGCGACTCGGAAATAGCCAACTGGAAGTAGTAAAGCGCAAGCGAGTAACCGGAAGTAAGAGACCGAAAGTGAGTAACCGGAAGTAAGCGAGCGGAAGTGACCAGCCGCAAGTGGTTAACCGAAAATGACCAACTGGAAGTACCAAAGCGGCGGGGGTGACCGGAAGTTGGAAACCGGAAACGACCAACCGGGAGTAAGCGTCCGGAAGTGAGCAACCGGGAGTGACCAGCCGCAAGTGGTTAACCGAAAATGACCAACCGGAAGTACCAAAGCGGAAGTGGGTGACCGGAAGTGGTAAACCGGAAACGACCAACCGGGTGTAGGCGACCGGAAGTGGCCAGCCGGAAGTAGTAAACCGGAAATGTCCAACTGGAAGTAAGCGACCAGAAGCAGTAAACCAATGGTGAGCAACCAGAAGTTGTAAGCCGAAAGTCGTCGACTGGTAGTAGTTGACCGGAAATAGTCAACAAAAAGTAGTAAATCGGAAATGAGAACAAAGTCACTGTACGCGGCGATACCTCTTCGAGGCTGTGAACATCGAACGTACTTTCACTGGGAAAAAAGTTGAATGGAAGACAGTTCGAGCCAAACGGCAAGATAATGTCTGTATTGTATCGCCATGCGAAAAACAATTGGAATCGACCGACAAGGAAGCATTGAGGTTGTCGGCGGTCGATCGGCGTTGACGCCGGGGTGATAATTGACGCTCGCCCGATTCCCTATAAGTATTTGCACGAATCTCTCCATTGCCGGACCGAGAATATATCCTACCTAATTCGGCGCACACCCACGCTGCCAATTCTTTTTGTTGTTTATAATTTATAGGATGCTGCTTGAATCAATATATATATATATATATATATATACACATACAGGGTGTCCCTCTTATCTATGCCACCCGAAATAACTCGGTAATTATCGACGTCACTCAAAAATGTTCCAGACAAAAGTTGTACGGTGCGAAGGGGCCCATCAAATGCGACCAATTTTTTTTATGTCGGTGGAAGCGCTGACGCACAGTGAAGGTCTCCTCCACTTTTTAAAATGGAATGATACATTTTATTTCAACCATCTTGCGGAGCGCCTAAAGCCGCATAAAAACATCAGGGGTCAGTCGTTCAAGGTCATTCAAGGTCACCCATTAAAACGAAATACAAATCTAAGTATCTCGGATCACTACCAAATATTTGGTAGTGATCCGAGATATTTGGATCTGTATCATCGATACTGACCTTGAATGACCTTGAACGACTTTGACCTCCAAATGTTTTTTATGCGGCTTGAGGTGTTCCACAAGATGGTTGAAAAAAGATGTGGCATTCCATTTTAAAAAGTGGAGGTGACCTTCACAGTGCGTCAGCACCTCCACCGAAATAAACAAAATTGGTCGCATTTGATGGCCCCCTTCACACCGTACAACTTTTGTCTGGAACATTTTTCCGTGACGTCGATAATTACCGAGTTTTTTCGGGTAGCAGAGACAAGAGGGACACCCTGTGTATACATCTACTTGAACTGGTTTGTGACAGAGTTCAAATCGTGATTAATGGCTGGCAATTATTCCAATCCCGCCGCTTAGCTTTCCCCTTGGCTCCTCATTTCCTTCGCTTCGTGCAAAGTGATTTTTTTTTCTATTTCAATCGAGTGCCTCGTGTCCGAATCTTCTCACGAGTCGATACCCGTTACTTGTAGCTATACATACGCACGTGTGCATACTGCACGCATATTGTGAATCTATAGATGGTAACAATGTCTCGAAAGAACGCGAATTGATATCGTACGCCAAGAATTGAAAGAACGAAAAAAGAATCAAAAAGGAACAAAAACAATCGAACGTTGGACGCAGCGATCGATTGCACGGGTCAATGGCGTCGAGATACACGAGCGACGATAAATCGAGACAGAGAGAAGGAGAGAGAGAAAGAGAAAGATGGGCGGTGCAGCAGCAGCCAGCCGCAGAGTCTCGGGTTGTGCAGTTCGCGTCTCGATTATCACGGATTCTTCCATTCTCGTCAAGCGCCCACAGCTTTTTGCGGCTATATATATATATATATATATATATATATATATATATATATATATATATATATATATATATATATATATATCGCGAATCGGTCTATGTGGAACCGGGACGCGCATTTGATCGTAGTCCACAACGCGGTGGCGGTTCACCACAGGACCTTAAGGGGTCTTCTCACTTTAGACGCTAAAAAAGGCTATTTTCATTATTTTTTTATAGGTTTATATTATAAATATTGATATAAAAGTTGTTACACTTAATAAATACACTTTCAAAATACATTTTTTAAAAATTATTTATTTAACCTTTCAAGGACGGGAGTGGTCGATATATCGACCAGCCAGGGGGCACATAATATTTAGACAATGGGCCTCACGTAAATAAAGCACCCCAAAGGGATCACATTTTCGCCACATCTACGTTATTGATCCTGGGTCACGCAAAGAGCGAAAGTTGGAGTATTTCTGAAAATAATGCACGATTTTTCTGCAGTCTTCTTGTGACATACTTTGGGCAGTGAGTATCCCGTGCGGAAATTAAGTTGGGGCTGTTGTCGGGCCCCAATAATATTCCCCTAACTTTATTCGGGCCCTAATCTGGAAGCCACATGAGGGCCGTTAGCGGCCGGTCACACTTTATCAGCAAGGGCCCTTAAAGGCGCAACGATCGGGGCCTTAAAAGTTGCCTCAATGGCGCCTCATCAAAACCATTTTAGCGCCCTGAAAATGCCTCAACGGCGCCTCATCATAACCATTTCAGCGCCATAAAATATCCGTATCAGTGGATATACGTGTATGTTAAATGCGTGAGGGTGTATCTGTATTTGTTTTTATGTAATTGTTCATGTGCATAGGTGTGGGCGTGAGTACATGCGTATGTATGTGTGCGTGCGTAGAAATGTGATTGCGTATTTGCATGTGAGCCTTTATGACAAACTGCCATGACAAAATTAATACAAAAAATAATCCATTTTAAGGAATGGATGTGTAGTAGAAATAAAAAACATATATGGGTCTACTGAATCACTAGAATCTATTTCCATTGAGGGAAAGATCTGGAAAACTAAGACCAATTTATTTACTTATCCTACACAGTCAGATAAAGTTTATGAAAGGGAAATATCAGCGAAGTCTTCAGAAGAAATTATTTTCCCTATGATGAGTATTGAGCGGAAATTAGTTGCTATAAAAATGTCGAGAAAACCGGTTGGGACTGTTCACACTTATGCGCTAGCATTACTCCATGTATGAGTGAACCCATGAGTAATTGTTTGTATCTATGTAAAAGGTTTCTTTAATTTGATAAATAAATACTGTATGATGTTTGTCTGCATATTTATGTTCATCGTTGATTGTTTATTTGCTAATGCCCTTACGCTTTTTCCCAATTTGCGTTCGATAATATTATTCGATCGATGTATATAATCGATTTGAATAATTGAAATATCATCAACCATGTAGCCTAAGCTATTTATACTGGTTTATCGCTATAATAGTCAGATCTCGGCCTATTGTGGAAATCCCTACAGGTTCATCCCTATAATGGCCAAGTCTAGGCCTGTTGTGGGAATCCCTACAGGTTTATCCCTATAATGGCCAAGTCGGGTCCTTTTGTGGAAATCCCTACAGGTTTATCCCCATAATGACCAAGTCGGGGCCTATTGTGGAAATCCCTACAAGTTTATCCCGATAATGGCCAAGTCTGGGCCCATTGTGGAAATCCCTACTAGGGAAAGCACTAGGAAAGCCCTGAAAGGCCCTTATTTTTATTAGGGGTGCCCTATCAGTTTTCCGCACGGGTATGTTTACCGACGAAGCTTGTTCTATAATAACTAGCGCCCTTGAAATATTTTTTAGGATGAGATTTACAACATATATGCCTAATTTGTTGTACTCAGTGCATCCACAATGTGACTATATGAATTTTGAGGCCAAACTAGCAGAGAAAAAGATTTGACCTTGAAATGGCGATTTTCAAGGTCAAGGATGCCACCAGGATTTTCTTGATCATTTTTCCCGTATTCAGCGCATTAAATTAGATAGGAATGCGCTTTCAAACTTTTTTAAATAAATTTTTAGAATTTGACTGTTCGTTGCGGATGGGGCTGGTCGATGTATCGACCAGCAGTTAGGCTTGGGACTCCAATTGAGAAATCCATCGACTTTATTGATATCTTTCATGTAAAAATAAAAGTCCATTTTAATGGAAATTTCCCCGTCCTCAAAAGGTTAAGTCACTATTTATAGACGAAAATGGTAGTTCAAAGAATGTCCGGAAAAAATTGTAGGTCTGCGCTGTTGATGAAATCTCGGAGATGGATCATCCGAAACAAGAAAATCAAACGGTTTTAGATTCAGTATGTCAATGGCTATAGCGCATATCATTCGATTTTTTATATATGCAAAAATAACAAAATGGCGGATATTTTCCGAAAAAACAAAAAACAATGTGTTTTGTTCACCGTTTTTGGCAAAAAAAAGTACGTATCAAAATTTTTAAAATTCTCGATATGCGCTATAGCTATAGTTGTAAAGAATATGTGGTTAAAATTTCATAAGGATCGGTTCAGTAGTTTTGAAGATTTTATCAACAAGCCGTCGAAAAACGTCGTTTCGAGAAAAACGCGTTTAAAGTTGGTTGGGGTTACATAAATAAGCAAAAAAAAATGTTCAATGTATTTCGAACGTGTATTTGTTGACTCTTTGCGGCATAGTGCAACACTGGTGTTACACCGAATTCAATTCATATTTTGCCGATTCAAAAGTGTTTTTTAATTAAATATGGCGGTTGTAAAGGCGTTCAAGGTTCCTAGGACTTCAAAAACTACTAAAACATACCTATTAACTTTTTATTTTTCACGTAGCGGGTGTCATCAATAACGAAAATGCAAAAAAAAAAACGTGCTCGTAAAGAAAAATGTATGCTTCAAAGGGTTAAGGGAGACTTTGTCCTTGAAATCGGCGGGAGATGTTAGCGGCTCAACATGAGCAGCTAGAAGAAGAGGAGGGATGCCTCTATGGACCAGGCATTGCCGATTAGCGGTAATTATAAACACATTTGCGTAAACACATTACAAAACTTTAAACACGTTTTTCTCGAAAACACGTTTTTTAAAATGGCTGATATTCTTCTGACCGCTGTAATTAACATATCGACCTGAAATTTGGAGAGCATACTCAGAAAATATGTCTTCACGGAATGACGGATCGTTTTTTCGATAGATACATTTTTGCATTTATTATTTATCTTTTTATGCGAAAAAAAACGCAAAAATTCGATTTTTTTTTCAATTGCCGCCATTTTCCGAAATTTGTACTAAACGAAAAACCCATCCGTCATTCCATGACCAAAGGGTCACGGATTGATAATATGCTTCGAATTTGTGTTTCAGATCAACAAAGAGGGGGCAGTGATGTCAGCCGTTTACCTCCCGCGATTTGAGGACCTGTTTTCGCGGAGCTGCAACGGCCGCCATTTTGGTTTTTTTTTCAAAAAACAAATTTTTTTAACGTTCTGTATATCATGAATAAAAGCAAGAAAAAAACCGCACTCAAAAAGCTTTACTCGTTTCCTTTAAAAAAATAAAATGTAAACACCGGAAATATGGCACTCCAAGGACAAAGTCTCCGTTAAGGTTTTGCATCGACTTTCTTAATACCCTGTATTATATATATATATATATATATATATATATATATATATATATATATATATATATATATATATATATATATATATATATATATATATATATATATATATACACATTTGTAATTAACTCCGCGCCGTCCTGAGGAGCAAACTTACGCGCCAGCATGGCAAACCAATGAGATATTCTCAGTGCGATTTTCTTCGTTCGGGTATTAAATATTTGAGGTAGAAAGATGACCTGAGCGTTTCAGGGAGGATAAGATAATCGTAAAAATGTGAGTTTTTTTTTTTTGAATTTTCTCTCGACCAAGTGTACGGCATGTACCTCGCGTGCGCGAGGATTAATGATGCTAATGGGCTCCTGGTAGAGTGGTTATCTGTGCGGTATATATAACACGGCAGCAGCGCAATCTCACAGGCGTCACATCAATATTCATCACGGTGCATCGACTCGAACGCTGGGTGTATATAAGCGCCGCGCTTAAATACCCAACATATATATATATATATATATATATATATATATATATATATATATATATATATATATATATATGTGTGTGTGTGTGTGTGTGTGTGTATGTATGTAGATGTATTTATATTTCGACACATTTACGTGAAGATCTATGAGAAGATATTTCCGTAGCTCATATATGTATATATTTGCTGACCTTGTAGTTTCTATGTATATATACATATATGCAGTTATAAAGAATAATTACTTGGCCACGTGTAGCCAAAAGAGCCGCTATCACACGCCTACCGATGAAAACGCTTTCCGACCTCCCGACAACGATGGAGAGTGCCTCGTGCCAGCAAGTGTGCGCTACACGTGTCAAACGTCTACTTTGCACGCGCGTCTCGATCGATGTCACTCCCATCAGTGGAGACACACTCACCCAAATATACGTAGCTAAGATAATTGAGCGGTTACGCCGTCGAACATCGGAGTGCCACTCTCGAATGTGCATCACTTCTCCATGGTGTTGACGTTTGCATCGGTGGACGGCAACGAAAGTTCTTCCTTACATTTTATTCTTCATATTTTTACTATCGTAAATCTCTTTTTATACATTTGTGTTGTAGATCGGTAAATAAATATCTTGAACAATGGGCGAGGCCTTAGGCCACAGTAACGGGTATAAAATCACGTGCGAATTTAACAATTTTTTATCGTATGAAAAAGTGATTCACTTATAAAATTAATTACACATCTATTTAGTATGGATATCAAGCTGTTGGAAAATATATCTTTTTTTTCGATGTACAAAACGGCCGACTACTCGAAACTTCTCGAAACAGCTTTTTTCCAATTGGCGTGACAAATAACTTGAACAATTTTCACTCGATGTACTTCAAATTTAAAAGTTATGGTCCTAATTGCATTTCGCGGAGAAGTACGTATGGAATTTTTTGATTAATCGAAAACTTTTCATTTTATGAGCAGTTTATGAGCAGTTATAACGAAATTTTTCTCTGAAAATTCATTTCTTAAGTTCAAGTACCTACACCTGGAGAATAAAACAATATTTTTTAAATTCCGTATGTACTTCTCGAGGTATTCTAATGTAGATTGACGAGAATTTTTGTTTTTTTTCTAGGTAAAAAATTGTGGATGCTAAATGTCACGCCGCGGAGCACCTAAAAAAAGATAACAAAAGAAAATATTAATAGTTGACCATTTTGTACATCGAAAAAAAAAATGTATATTTTCTAACAGTTTGATATTCATACTAAATTTTATGAGTAAATCACTTTTTCATACGAGAAAAATTGTAAAATTCGCACATGATTTTACACCCGTTACTGTGGCCTGAGGCCTTCAAGGATTCATGTAGGCAAAATCTGCCAAAGTAAATTAGAGGAATTCAGAAATATTCATTTTCAGTGCTTTCCACCGATGCAAACTTTAAGCTCATATTTTTTTGGCTGCACCCTGTTACGTGCAATCCTGACTTATTTTTTCTGAATGTGTAATTCAACATATTTTGAGATATTTTAATTGAGCGCTTACGCCATTGAACATCGAATTGATACTGTCAATTGCGCATCGGCACTTTTCTGTGGTGTTGAAGTTTTTTGTTACATTTTATTTTCAATATTTTTGTTATTATGCGAAAAAAATTCAATTGATTTATATTGTAAATCGCTTAATAAATATCTTAAAAAAGAAATTAAGGGGGAATATACCTTTGTAAAATGTTTTTCTTGCATTTTTTTATTGGCCTAAAAGGTGCCTCAACTATCCAAAAATGTTGAATTAGAATAACAATTGTACGTTCCAGGCATCGCCGATTAAAGGTAAATACGAAATTTCTATGATTTTAGAGTACTTGAAACTTTAAACGCGTTTTTCTCGAAACTATGTTTTTAGAAAATTTCGAGAAAGTTCGCCTCGAGGTTTCAATCGATTGACCTGAAATTTTAACTGTAGCTTCTTGACAACATTTTCTAGTCCAGTACGTGAGATTTTTTTGGTAAGTTGAAATAAAAAAAAAAGTATGATCGATTTTCGACCAATTTTTTTCTTCATATTAACGCCATTTTTTTTAAATCAATATTTTGAAAAATCCCTATGTACTGGACTAGTTTTTTATATCTACTTTCAAAATATCGTTTTTTGTTCTAGCTTGAAAATTATGACCTGTGCGAATACGCTCGTAGAGGACTATGAAAAAAAGGAATTTTCTTTCATCGACTACGGCGCCGCCATTTTGTTTAAAAATAATTTTAAAAAAATTCTTTTACTTTCAGACTTGTACTAACATGTATAAAAAACCGAATTCAAAAATATTGTTTTGTTTTTCTTAAATAAGTTGTCAGAAATGACCCTAGATTTTGCCCGCACGAAGGTATGTTCCCCCTCAAAGGAATTCAGAAACACTAATTTTGCATTCCAACGATGCAAACCTCACCCTCATACTTTTTCTGCTCCACCCTGTTATGTGCAATCCTGAGTTATTATTTCTGTATGTCTAATTCAACATACTTTGAGATATTTTGAGATATTTTAATTGATCGGTTACGCCGTCGAACATCGGATTGCTACTGTTAAATGCACATTGGCGCTTTTCCATGGTGTTGAAGTTTGCATCGGTGGAACGCAACGAAATTTCTTTTTCACATTTATTTTCAATATTTTTGTTATTATAGATTTTTTTTTAGATTTATATTGTGAATCGCTAAATAAATATCTTCAAAAATGTTTGAAGGATTCTTATAGGCAATATCTGCCAAAAGAAATTAAAGGAATTCAGTAATACTAATTTTGCATTCCAACGATACAAACTTCAACCTTTCCTGCTACACCCTTTAAGGCGGTCCTCTAGTTTCTCGGGTCGAAAAAATCGATTTTTTTTTCATAAATCACATCTACAACATGTGTAGAAAATGTGTGCCAAAGGATTTTTCGATATTCGAAGTGGTTCACAAGTTACGGCCCTGGAACGGAGCAGGTATACGGAGCAGGTATACTTTCAAACGCGTTTTTCTCGAAACACCATTTTTCGAAACGGTGACCACGATATTTCAGAAACTACTGCACCGATCTTGTTCAAATTTATACAGCATCTTTAATATGTTATAAGCCAGCGATTGAACTAGGATTATCATGATTGCTTCGATAGTTTTTTTTTGTACGAGCGAAAAACTTAAGAAAAAATGAGTAAAAAATAGAATGTAATTTTCAAAAGTGTATAAAAAAAGTCAATTTTTGTAATTTAGAATTCACTCTAGTTCAATCGCTAGTCTTAAATATGAAGATTGAAATGCCGTTTGGTTTTTTGATTTCAGATAAGCAGAACAGCCGCAATCTTGGTCACCGTCAAGCACCTCTTTTACTTGATGTCATCCTGTCGGCCACTATAACTTTTATTCTATCATATATTTTGACTTCAAAAAATGTGTAAAGCTTATTTAAATGTTAATAAAGATTATGCAAAAACAATGAGATTGATTATTTCGATACTTTGCCCGTAAAAAATTATTGAAAAAGCCGTAAAAAAACAGCCGAGAAACTAGAGGACCGCCTTAATACTACTACAATACTTTCCCTCCTACACCCTGGTATGCGCAATTCTGATTTTTTTTTATGTACAATTTAACTTTAAATTAAGCGTGAATTTTGAAAAACGGAGCAGATCCAGCTACGATATATCGTATGCCTTTTCGGGCTTTTAGGATTCCAACCCTTAGCGTTTTGCACATTTTGCAGCCCATTCTTGACAGTTTACTGTTTTCTCGTGTCTCCATGGGGTGCTTTCTTCCCGAAAAGCATGTCGACCATAACAACGTTTTTTGGGTAATCATCACAGGTGCAGGAGGGCACAGGGCAACTGAGGATAATTGACGTTCCGCGCTCACATATTCGAGTTTTGGCTCTGACGTTTTGTAAATATCTGCGCGAATCATATCTGCCTTCAGTTATCAGAAATGATTGGATATTTATCGTGTGGATATCGATGTGAGAATGCGACGTTCACGTTGTACCTCGGATGTGGAAATTTACGAATGAACCAATCGTCTTCTCTCGGTTATATCGTTTGCTTAATTAATGGAAGGACCGTGACCTCAGCGAGGATTAACGTTGATTTTCTTCTTTCGTTAGCGCATTATAGTATGCCTTTACTCGCACACGTACGCCATTTCGTATCGCAGATTACACGTTCCCATGAGTACAAATATATATAATTTAATGAGCGCGAGAGGCTCCCTTATGGTCGAAGTGCGGATAAGCTGAATAAGCTGCGAAGTGAATTAAGTCGTTAAAGAACGTGCGTGCGGTGTGTGCCTATGTATGCTGTATAGTGTATGGTACGCAAGTTGCGCAAAGTACTTTGCGGCCCGTTGCACTTTAGTTCTGAGCAGTGCCGCGCGCTCGGGACTCAATTAAAACTCACTCCAAGCGCAGGGCGGCGTCATTTCTTTGCACGATTATCATTTGGATTTTTGATAAATCTTTATCGTTTGTTTATATATATATATATATATATATATATATATATATATATATATATATATATATATATATATATATATATATATATATATATGTATGTATGTATGTATGTGTGTGTATGTGTGTGTGAGTATTACGAACCAGCGGCAAAATGACACTATTAATTTGGAGAGTGTCGTTCCCAAATGAATGCCATACGAATGGATAACGTACATTAAATTTACGATTAAATTTAGATACGTTCAATTCGAATAATAATCATATTAAATTATCGTACTTTCGTAAAGCATTTTTTTGTATTTTTATGTTCATGCGGTGTTTTTATTTTTTCGCCTTTGGATAACGTTTCCGCGATTGATTGGTAGAAAGGGTTACTGAATTTGATGTTCATTATTCACCGGAAAGGAGTGAGCTTCCCAACGGAAAAACATAAGGCAAATGGGTTTTCTATATTTTCTATATTACTACATTATATAGAAATATTATAATATCATCAAATAATGTCTCAACCCCTCAATCCACTTGTGTTTATTTTTATAATTTTCTAATATAATATAATTAATAAAAAGGAAGAAAATTATATAATGTAATATAATAATATAATACAATATGTTGCATGATATTATATTATATCATATCATAATATTACAAAATACTGTCGAAAAACCCTTAAGGCAGTAGTCTGCTTTACAGGCTTCAAAAAATCGATTTGAAGAAGAGGAAGGATTATTGTATGACCCGGGGATAGCTGATTAACATCTAATTAGTGTAAGTATCCAAAAACTTATATTTTTTTGGACCGAAAACTTTAAAGCTCGTTTTCTCGAGTTTTCATTTTCACAAGTTTTAGAAAACGGTGCCGGCGATAGCAAAAACAATATATGTCCGATCGAAAAAAATCAAAGTGATCTAGCTTCAGTATTAAATTATCTTCTATTTGAACCAAAAAAGTTGGACAAAAGTACTATTTAAATTACTTGTTTTGCAACTTAAAGTGAATTTTTTTTTTCAAAAAAGTGTATTTTTTTTCAAACTTCGAAAAAATTTGGAATTTCATCATTTCTTTGATATTTTTTTAGTTCATATAGAAAAGGAACTTATAAAAACTATTTAAAAAATTGGTTCGACTGTTTCAGATGCATCGCACGACCTCCATCACCGGCACCGATTTACAAGTGCAGACTCCAGGCGCCCCAGAAAAATCGTTACAACTTTGAAAAATTTCAATATTTTTTAATAATAAAAATTGTTTTTTCAAGCTTGAATATAATACACTATCGTCTCAAAATTTCGTTGACCGCAATCATTTCCTTCGCTTTCAAAAAAATTGCTGAAAAAACGCTTTTTTCGGCTTCTAAAGCAGACTACTGCCTTAATCCATTTGTATTTTTTTGTTAGTTTGGAAGCACACATTTTTCGGCCAAGAATTTAATTGGCATTAAATTCCGTAATATTATAAATGCGAAGGTTTGGATGATTGCTTGTTTGTATGTTTGTTACGGAATCACGCCGAAACTACTGAACGTGTTTGGTTGAAATTTGGCACACGGGTAGAGTATGGCATGGAATAATCTATCGGACGAGTAACGATGACACCACGTCGGTGTCACGTGCGAAGCTATCGCTTTCTCGAAAAACTCGAAAAAACGCCGGTGAAAGGCTAAAAGTTCTGCGAGAGTCCTACCGGCACCAAAAAAGAAGAATCTTGATTAGGCATGCGGACGGCATAGTGTTAAAACATGCCAGGGAAACTAATCTGTCAGAAGGTTCAACTAAAACATGAGCTACGAAGGTAGCTGGAAGTCAAGAGACATCGCCTCAAGCAGGGTTCAGCAGGCTTGAGTAGACCATTCTCACCGGACCATCCAAGGGTGAGAACGTTTTAAATCCCCGCTTTCCAATTATCTCTGGTAACTTGCCGTTGCAATTTTAAAGGCTCCAATTCCCATTGAAGTTGGAGTTTTACATGACGCTTAATAAGTCCCAGGGCCAACCTTCAAAGTAGCGGTGATGCATTTGGGCACTCCGTGCTTCTCGCAGAGACAACTATGGTAATTATCGACGCCGCGAAAAAATGTTCCAGGCAACAGTTGTACGGTGTGAAGGGAGCCATCAAATGCGACGAATTTTTTTCATTTCGGTGGAGGCGCTGACGCACAGTGAAGGTCACCTCCACTTTTTTAAATGGAATGGTACATTTTTCTTCAACCCTCTTGTGGAGCAACTCAAGCCACATAAAAAACATTAGGGGGTCAAAGTCGTTCAAGGTCATTCAAGGTCAGTATCGATGATACAAATCTAAATATCTCGAATCACTGCTAAATATTTGGTAGTGATCCGAGATGTTTAGATTTGTGTTTCATTTTAATAGGTGACCTTGAATGACCTTGAACGACTTTGACCGGCTAATGTTTTTTATGCGGCTTGAGATGCTCCATATGATGGTTGAAAAAAATGTACCATTCCATTTAAAAAGTGGAGGTAACCTTCATTGTGCGTCAGCGCCTCGACCGAAATAAAAAAAAGAATTTGCTGATTTTCATAATTAATTCAAAAGGAAACATTTCATCACCATTTTTGAGACTTGGGGTATGTTTTATTACTACTTTTGCCTATTACATGGTTTTTGATTGATCTTTAGAAATGGCGAAAGTATGGCACGGTCTGCTAAACTACATTTTCAAAACTGGCGTGACGTATAGCTAAAAAACTAATCAACCGATTCTGTTGAAATTTGCTATAAATCTTTCCAACTTTACTGTCTAAAACATGACCTTAAATGTTATTGAAAATTAATTTTAGAAAGCATTTTTTTATTGCAAAATGTAGCCATTTTTTCCGGAAAATTCATTCTTAGTGTTTCAAAGCGAACGATTTAATCGTTTTTCAACATTTCTCACTTTTTCTTGGTTCATGTTCTGCGTATGAGTGTTAACGAAAGAAAAATCCTCATCGGATTTTTTTCAGATCAATCCCGCCGACGCTACGTGTCACGCCGTCTGACAACATCCGCCGCACCCCGTTTGGAAGACCGTGCCATACCTACGCCATTTTCAAAGATTAATAAAAAAAATAAAAATACCATGGCCAAAAGTAGCAAAACGTATCCTAAGTCGGATAAAGTTCCTAAAAGGACATACCTCCCATTAATTTGGAATGTTGTGTACTCATGTATTTTGACTCGCTGATCTGTCTTTAGACAGGTCTTTTTTAAGGGGTAACACCACTTTAGAGTTTTCGAATGGTAGATTTAAAAAAAATTGGCTTGAGAGATACTTTGAACCATCTAGAAAAAGGGAAAAAAGTTTGGTATCTGTAAAACAAAGGTCCGCAGGCCCGTGGGGGTCTGTGGTGGCGAGACGTCGACCGTTTTTTTCGGAACAGGATTTTTCCAAACGGTACGTAGCATAACTCCAACAATTTTTATTCTTTTCACTCCAAATATTGAGCACATCTTTAAAATAACATTCCGAAGACAAATACATACGGGATTTTCCATGAGTTAATTATAACATTACTTATTAACAAATGGTTGTCCTTTCTTTCTGCTGAATGTCGAGTTTTTACTTTAACCCTTTGGAGCATAGTGACATACTGGTATGTCACCTACTTCCACTCTGTTTTTCTTGAATAGAAATTTTTTTTAGCGCATAACGACGAATGTAAATGTATATTTAGGATGTTAGGAGATCAATTGTTACTACAATATCACTATTAAGGGCTTATGTTGCACTTAGTGGATGTTGATCATCACTACAGTACAAAAAAACACGTTTTTTTAGACAATAAATGTAATTGTGCCTAATCTAGCAGGTAAACCATACACAAAAAATGAATTCAGAGACGTTTTTTGGGTCGCTGATTACGAATTCGAGCTCAAAATCCAGAAATTCAAAATGGCGAATCCAATATGGCGGACCAAAACCGGAGATTTTACTGGAATTACTAAAACATCGGAGTTGCTCAATATTGTGATTCTGTTATACTGAATTTCTAATAGAATTACGCTTTTAGCAATACCCGGAGCTAACGGCGAGGACGTAACGACTTTCTAGCGCCATATTTTTTTAATACTTTTTTATTATTTTTTATTATTTTTTGCTTTTTTATTTTATATATTTTTTATATTATATATTATTATAATATATTTGTATATTAATTATAATATATAAATACTTTTATATATTATTATAACCCAAACAAACAATTTTTGCATTTGTGGTCCGCCATATTGGATCCGCCATCTTGAATTTTCAAGCTTTGTGTGCAGATTTGTAATCAGCGACCCCGAAAACCCCCGAGTACGAAGTTTTGAGCTGATTGCACGTAAGGAAAAATGTATGCTTCAAAGGGTTAAATGCTTGCCATCACACAAAAAATCATATTTTCGAAATTCCCTATGTAATTCACTAGCTATAGTCATATTGATAGAATTAAAAAAAAATTCCAAATTCAAGTTCGTTTCAGTTATACTCCGTGCCGCAGAGCATTTCAAATTCAACATGCCTCGCGAGAATGGCTCCAGCGTCACCATTTTGGATAATTTTTTAAAATAACTCTTTAATATAATTTTTTTTCTTATTCATTTGAAGATATGACTAATGATATCCTTAAATATCATTATCCTCTTACTTGTCCTTCCTCAAAAAAAATCACTTAATTTTAGACGTTTACAGTGACGTAAGCCCCTTAAGACAGATTTGTTCCGGAGAAATATGGCTTTATACAAAAATCATGAAAATCAGCACTTTTTTCCGCGTCTAAAGGCACTCCCCCCTTAATCAACGGAGGCCTCGACAACGGCAAAAAAGTCACCATTTTGTATAATTTTTTTATGTAATTTTTTTTTGTTCACTTGAAGATATGACCAATAATATCATTGAATATCATTATCCTCTTACTTGTCCTTCCACAAAAAAAATCACATAATATTAGACGTTCACAGTGGCGTAAGCCCTTAAAGGAAGATTTCTCCGAGAGAAATGAGACTTCAAAAAAAAATCATGAAAATCAGCAATTTTTTCCGCCCCAAAGGCATGTCCCCTTAAACAACGAAGGCCTCGACAACTGCAAAAAAAACGATCGGCAAAACTTTATCCCTTCCTGCCGTCCGCCGCAATTGAAACAACTTTCCACGTGAAAATGTCAAAATGAGATTCAATCAAAACCTGCCCGTCCATTTTTCTTCCTCCTTCTCGTTGGCCGTACGATGATACGGAATTTATCGGAGATCGAAGGTGTTCGTAATTTCGGATAAGACTGGCACAGGAACGGCGAATGAATTATATCGTTCTCGTCGATAATTTTCACTTGAATTCGCGAGCGGCCGATGAGTCGGGCCGCATGGTGTCACACTATATGCAAATACGCGGCCGTATAATGCATATGTACGTATGCTCCCTGCGGTGCGGCGAGCGCTCATCGCCGCAACGAGCGAGAGCGATCGTCGCGCGAGCGTGGCGAATCAATTTTATGCAAAGGTCGTTTACGATCTCTTTACGCATCGTTCGGACGAGTATTCCGAGTAGCAATTTTGCCGCTCGGGAATCCAACCGGTTGTCATAAAAAAAAATATAAAAAAAAAACGAAGAGTTAAATGTGAAGGAAAAAATCTTGGGAAAAAGGAGGAAAAGAGAAACATTATATTGCCGACGCGATCTTTGTGGCTATAACGCGAGAAAAAACGATACTCCTGTCGAAGAACCTGCGCTCCTCGAGCTCATCTCTTCATCGAGACGTTCTCCAAGAGGAGCTGCCCAAAGTCATTTGCATATACATACGTATAGGGTAAGGTGGGGTAGAGCGTGTCACTTTTTTTCTAGCGATTTTTTTGTCCAATCGAGGTAGTCTGATTAGAAAAATAGGTCATGACCGATTATATAGACCTTTGGGCGTACAATGAAGCTCTTATATTTTTTTGCAATAAGAGTAAAAATACCAAAATAATGGGATCGAAAAAAAATTGCGGCTTGGCTCATTGTACCCCATGGGTGGGGTACAATGACAGATTTTTACACATACCCGTGCGGAAAACTGATAGGGCATCCCTAATAAAAATAAGGGCCTTTCAAGGCTTTCCTAGTGCTTTCCCTAGTAGGGATTTCCAAAATGGGCCCAGACTTGGCCATTATCGGGACAAACTTATAGGGATTTCCACAATAAGCCCCGACTTGGCCATTATGGGGATAAACCTGTAGGGATTTCCACAAAAGGACCCGACTTGGCCATTATAGGGATAAACCTGAAGGGATTTCCACAATAGGCCCAGACTTGGCCAGTATAGTATAATGGCCCGACTTGGCCATTATAGGGATAAACAAGTAGGGATCTCCACAATAGGCCCAGATCTGACTATTATAGCGATAAACCAGTATAAATAGCTTAGGCTACATGGTTGATGGTATTTCAATGATTCAAATCGATTATATACATCGATCGAATAATATTATCGAACGCAAATTGGGAAAAAGCATAAGGGCATTAGCAAATAAAAAATCAACGATGAACACAAATATGCAGACAAACATCAGACAGTATTTATTTATCAAATTAAAGAAACCTTTTACACAGATACAAACAATTACTCATGGTTTCACTCATACATGGAGTAATGCTAGCGCATAAGTGTGAACAGTCCCAACCGGTTTTCTCGAAATTTTCATAGCAACTAATTTCCGCTCAATACTCATCATAGGGAAAATTATTTCTTCTGAAGACTTCGCTGATATTTCCCATTCATAAACTTTATTTGACTGTGTAGGATAAGTAAATAAATTGGTCTTTGTTTTCCAGATCTTTCCCTCAATGGAAATAGATTCTAGTGATTCAGTAGACCCATATATTTTTTTCATTTCTACTACACATCCATTCCTTGGAATGGATTATTTTTTGTATTAATTTTGTCACGGCAGTTTGTCATAAAGGCTCACATGCAAATACGCAATCACATTTCTACGCACGCACACATACATACACATGTGCTCACGCCCACACCTATGCACATGAACAATTACATAAAAACAAATGCAGATATACCCTCACGCATTTAACATACACGTATATCCACTGATACGGATATTTGATGGCGCTGAAATGGTTATGATGAGGCGCCGTTGAGGCATTTTCAGGGCGCTAAAATGGTTTTGATGAGGCGCCATTGAGGCAACTTATAAGGCCCCGGTCGTTGCGCCTTTAAGGGCCCTTGTTGACAAAGTGTGACCGGCCGCTAACGGCCCTCATGTGGCTTCCAGATTAGGGCCCGAATAAAGTTAGGGGAATATTATTGGGGCCCGATCACAGCCCCAACTCAATTTCCGCACGGGTAACGGTCCGAACCGAAAAAAAAATCAGTATATCAGTATCAGTATAAAATCAGTTATATCACAGGAAAATCTTATTTTTACAAATCGCACGTCGTTGACAGCTCGTGACACATGGCGCTTTTTAGGAGCGTCGCGTCGTCACTTTTTTGTTTCCTCATTGGGAGTCGGGGTATTGTGCCCCACATCTCGGTGATACATTGGGTAAACCCCCACCCCCTCTAGGGTGGGGGGATTTATAGAAAATGACCCCCTGAACACGATGGTGAAGAGAAATCGCGGCGGTCACCCCCCCGTAAAACTTATGGGGTTTTGAAGTTCGCGGAATTACCAATGCAGAAAAACTAGATACTAAATGAATCAAGAGGCCAGTCCACTTTGAAAATTTCGAAAAATCGTAAGCAAGCAAGACTTGAAGAAATCGACGATGATGAGCAATCAGAAGGGATTTTTTACGGTGCAGGAATTGCCGATTGAGTTTAGGTAAGAGTTTTTCATAGTACACACTTCAAACGCGTTTTTCTCGAAACAACCTTTTCAAAATCTAGCTCCGTCGTATCTCCAAAACTAATAAACCAATTCTCTTGAAATTTGAACCACATATTGTAAACATGATTCGCAACAAGATGACCCTCGATGGTTATAAAATTTTGATTTTTTCTCTTTTTTTGCAAAAAACTGTGGAAAAAACGCGTTTTTTTACATTTTTCGACTTTCATCTGCCATTTTTTTATTTTTTGATAAAACTTTATATCCCAGGGTCATTTTGTAGCTGGTGTCATACTGAATCTAATGGACTTTGATTTTTTTGTTTCAGACAAGCCGTTGCCGAGTTGTAATGCAGCTACCTAGCCCACCTATTTTTGAGGCGTTACGTTAAACTATAGTTTTTGCACTTAAAAATAAATAAAAATGAATTAAATTTTAAAAAAATGTATTTTAAGACTTTATTTATCAAGCCCAACAACTTTTATATTCATATCTTTTATAAAATCCTCAAAAAAAAAATCGTGAAAATAGCCTTTTTATCGTGGCTCCAAAGTGGACTGGCCCTTTATTTTTTATTCAATTAATTATTTAAATGAATGTGTGGGTTTTTTGGGTTCACATGGGGGTTCATGTCAACCCGAAATGATTTCAAACACAAACACACGTACACCCAAACAAACCCACACAGACACCATTTTCGCCGATTTCCAGTCTCGTCTTCGAAATGATACATTTTGACAAACTTTCAACGACGGCAGGGGGGAAGAGGGAAGTGATCGCGCCGTTTTTTCTTCGACATCCTGCTCAGGAGAGCTTTTTTGACAAATCCCCATACCTCCCACTTCCTGAGTGCATGTGTTTATTTTTATTAATTTAAAATCTAGTTTTTTCTGCATTGGTGGGGCTCCGCCCCCCAACCCCCCGTGGTGGGCTTCGCCACCCCCGCCGAGGTGGGATTTATGTTGTAAACATTTACCATACATTGTACCCCACTAGTTAAATATTTGATTATTGATCAAAATAACTACCAATTAAACTGCGAATCGAAAAACACACATCACTGAGCTCATCATGAATAATAAAACTATCGATTAGGACCGAAAACCCGAGTCGCTACAGAAAGTTACGTTTTATTTTACATTTTTCCGGCGAGCGAAATATTTTTTTTCCAAGCCTCAGATCAATTGTTAATTTTCAATAATTCTTTGTGAGCTGCTATCGACTTCGTTTTAGGCCTGACGAAACCAAATATAAACAGCGATCCAACTAAAAAAAATTTCGAAATTTACGAGCTACAAACCTCCGAGAAATCGCATCCAGCTCACAGTGCCTCGTGATCCATTGTACCCCACTCGCCCCTACGTAGATTTCGGAACATCGGGCGTACATTGAAAAAGCAAGAAAAAATGACGGCCCGGCAATGATTATTCTGAAAGCAAGCACGAGGCTTCGCGTCCTCATTCGATTCAGCTTCCCATGGGACCGGGTTGAAATTCCGAACTTTGAATGATCAGAACGCTCAAAACTTCGAAAGAATTTTACACGAAATACCAAAACTCCGAAAATCTGAACACCGTCAAAATAATTAAGCTATGGAAGTTTTAAAAGTTTCAAATTTTTCAATAAATCGACGAATTATTGAAAGATTTTTTTTATTAAAAAGTGATTTTACATCAATTTTGAAATTTATCTAGACAATGTTATACGTTGTACATCATTTACAGTCAACTGTGTAGACATTCGCTGGGGCGTGATCTTGTCGAAACTTGTAGTTTCGGAACATTGAAATTAGGAATGTTAAACCGTCGGAGGATTGAAAATTCGGAATTTCAACCCGGCCCCCATATAGAAAAAAACCTCTAGTTAGTAAAGCAAAAAAAGAAATTAAAAAAATTAAGAATTTTCGTTGAATTCCAACGATGTAAACTTCAACACCATCAATGCTGAGCGGATCGATTTGAAATTTTTGGAGAACATTTTCAAAATGGTATATTTCAGAAATCCATCGAAAACCAAAAATCGCTTTCAACTAAGTATAGGCCCTCTGAAGAATAAATACTGTACAATATCATCCTCATCAACCAAATTTCTAATAAATTAGTGTTTTTTTTTTCAATTCGAGGAAAAAAAACAAATATAAGAAGCAGCGAAAAATGATAAATTAATTTATTATGAGTATACGTCGGACTTTCGTAGAAATTATCGCGCGCTCAGCCTCTCCAGTTAGTTCGAGCCAGCCCGTGGCGAGGCTTAGAATTAATTGTTTAATTGTAGAACATACGCGACATTCCTTGAAAATACACCGGCTGTAGCGCAGCGGTCGGGAGAGGAGCCAAAGTTTCTACGAAACGCGATCGTTAATATGCGGGGGGAGTAGTCAGGTTTGAATGAGGGAGAAACTTCAGAGTGCGCGCCTCCGGGCAGAGGGCCGTTTTACGCGGGCTATGCGGACTCGGAGCTCTCTCAAACGTACAAACAAAAATACGACGATGGCGGTGTGAGATCCTTCTTGGAACAACTATTTCGGCTCGTTTGGGAATTTAGCGAGCTCGCGACCTTGAGAGAACATCTACACAAACTATATATACGAGAGAAAAGATCAGAGAATACTTTCCGTGCGTCTTGGGACTAGCGTCGTCTCGAGAGCTCGATCCACCAAAAAGTTCAGCCTCGTGCCGGAGTGCTCACCAATTATTTTTTTTTTCCTACTTGTTTACTCATCTCGGCTCTTTAAATGCCATCGCCGAGCGCTGCTGCAGAGAAAAAAAAAGAGAGAGAGAGAGGGAGAGAGAGAGAGCGAGGGAGAGAGAGAGAGAGAGAGAGAGGGAGAGAGAGAGAGAGAGAGAGAGAGAGAGAGAGAGAGGGAGAGAGATTTACGATCCTCCTATCCAAATTTTGTCGTAAAGTTGAATTTGTTTCACATTTTCATTCTCCATAATCTCAAGAACATTGCGGTGAAATGTCAATGAAAAATTCCAAACAATTTACACTTTACGGGCAAGTAGCCCAAGCTGCACATTATTCAACGCGAAAACACGGGAACAAACCTTAAGGGTTTGAAAAACCTTAAGAAAATCCGCAAATTTTTAAAACTGGTGTGATGTTTTTATAGCTAAAAAACTAATCGACCGATTCTAATGAAATTTAGTATAAATCTTTCTAATTTTTTGTCTAAACCATAACCCTATATGCTCTTAAGGGGAGATATACACCTAGATGGTCGAGGTCGAGGATTTAGAAGCTATGAACATTCCGTCGACCGTAGAAGACCTACACTATGGGCCTGGTATCGATGATTACATGTAAGTTGACAAATTTCATGATTTATTCATTCCCAAATTTTCAAACGCGTTTTTCTCAAAACCACGTTTTTCTAATCGGTACCCAAAATTTCTCGAAAACCAATGAACCGATTGCCTTGAGGTTTTTTGTGGTTATTCTATACACCATTATCTGGTACTTGTCATAGGATTTTTTTCCGTTACTTAGTTTTTGTTCTATAGGCAAAATAATAACTACTTTTTGGCCCAAAAATCACTATTTATGTTCAAACGTCCGCCATTTTGTCATGAATCGATATTTTAAAAATCGGCTATGACAAGTACTAGATTATAGTATCTAATTTAATAATCTTTTTGGTTTTTTTTCGGATGATTTTTGAAGAAACGCCAGTGGGTACCGCATACGCAGATTTTTTTACGACGCTCCAAGAATCATACAATATCCTGGTATATTGTTGATATTTTTAAATAAAGAAAATTAAACATATTTTTGAATGTATATATTTTTAGATAATTAAAACCCCAATCCGAAATTTCAAATAGTTTACCTTGAAAAAATTCACAAAAATGACCTCTTTTCCGGCTCCTAGGTGTATATCTCCCCTTAAGGGGCCAGTCCACTTTGGAAATTTCGAAAAATAGAAAGCAAGCAAGACTTGAAGAAATCGACGATGATGAGCAATCAGAAGGGATTTTGTACGGTGCAGGAATTGCCGATTGAGGTTAGGTAAGAGTTTTTCATAGTATAAACTTCAAACGCGTTTTTCTCGAAACAACATTTTCAAAATTTAGCTCCATCGTATCTTTAAAACTAATAAACCGATTTTCTTGAAATTTGAACCACATATTTTAAACATGATTCGCAACAAGACGACCCTCAATGGTTTTAAAATGTTGATTTTTACTCTTTTTTTGCGAAAAACTGCGTTTTTAAAATACTTTTTTCGTTTTTCATCCGCCATTTTTTATTTTTTGATAAAACTTTATATCCGCGGATCATTTTGTAGCTGGTGTCATACTGAATCTAATGGACTTTGATTTTTTTGTTTCAGACAAGCCGTTGCTCAGTTGTGATGGAGCTACCTAGCCCACCTATTTTTGAGGCGTTACGTTAAATTATAGCTTTTGTACTTGAAAATGTATAAAAATGAATTAAATTTTTTAAATGTATTTCAAGACTTAATTTATCAAGCCCAACAACTTTTATATTCATATCTTTTATAAAATCCTAAAAAAAATCGCTAAAATAGCTTTTTTTCGTGGCTCCAATGTGGACTGGCCCCTAAAAAAGAAACTAAAATTATCGCATAATGTTTTTTTTTTTTCGGAAAATTCAATCTTTTTATTTCAAAGCGTACCATTTAATCGATTTTCAACATTTCACACTTTTTCTTGATTCATATTCTGCGTACGAGTGCTCATGGAAGAAAAATCTTCGTCAATATTTTCCAGATTGATCCCGCCGACGCTAAGTGTCACGCCGTCTGGCAACAACCGCCGCAACTCGTTTGGAAGACCGTGTCACACCTTCGCTCTCTTTGAAGATTTATAAATAAAAAAAATACCATGTAACAGCCAAAAGTAGTAATAAAACATACTCTAGTTCACAAAAATGGTGGAGAAATATTTCCTCTTAAAGAAAATCATGAAAATAAGCAAGTTTGGTACAAGACTTCCTAACCTCATTGTCCAAAACATGACCCTAAATGTTTTCGAAAAATTCAAATATGCGTATTTTCTTATTGCAAAATGTAGCCATTTTTTTCGAAAACTTCAATGTTTATGTTTCAAAACGTACCATTCCTGCGTACCATTCTCAAAATTTCTCACTTTTTATTTGTTCATATTCTGCGTAAGAGTATTGATGAAAGAAATTTTTTTTATTTTTTTTAGTGTCCAAAAAACGATTTTTCGAAAATTTTACAGTAGTGTCCTCCCTTAAGGGGTCACTTTAGACGCTAAAACAGCCTATTTTCATGCATTTTTTGATATATGCAAAAATAACAAAATGGCGGACATATTTCGAGAAAAAAACGTGTTTTTTTTCCGTTTTTGGCAAAAAAATAGTAAATATAAACAATTTTGAAACTCCTTGATATGCGCTATAGCTATAACTGTAAAGAATATGTGGTTAACATTTTATAAGGATCGGTTCAGTAGTTTCAAAGATTTTATCAACAAGCCGTCGAAAAAGGCGTTTAAAGTTTGTTTGGGTTACATGCTTACATTAAAAAAAGAAAAATTTTAATGTATTTCGAAAGTGTACTTATTACGTGTAACAATATTTATAATATAAAGCTATAAAAAAAATCATGAAAATAGTCTTTTCAGCGTAGGAAGTGAGAAGACCCCTTAAAACGGCTGTAGGCGGAAAGTTAGGTTAGATCAGCGGAGTGCGGGTAGGGTGAGATACGATAAGTTTCCATTGGGGAGGCCAATACGTAAAAACCCGCAAAGGTAAACGTTTGAACTCAGAAAACACTTTTCCAATTCGGATCCGAAAAAACAAGAATTTTTTGGGCGCCTTTTTGGATGGATACCCTCAATCCACAGGCAAGAGCGGAGCTGATATAATACGAGGCTTGGATGAACACGGGAGAAGTCTTCCGACGAAATTTCCATTTAGATTTATCGAAGCAGCGATCAAACGCCACAATTTATATCGTCCCATCGCGCGATACTGTCGACTCATTACCATGCTAATTATACGTCTTTCGAAATGAGATAGTTTTCCTTATTTTCTTTTTTTTTTTAAGCGGACCCTCTGTCTCTCGTTCCTCCGTACATCGTGTACGTGGAATGTAGCCGCACGTGAAAGCACGTTAAGTGAAAATTCAAAGCGACGAAGTATCAAGTTTGAAGGCATGCAGTGGTTGGTAACTGGTTGGAAGGGTTTGTATATGTTAATCAAATGACTCTGAGGAGATAGGAAAGTTACTTAATTTCGGTGTGTGAGAATAAACAAATCGAGGAACTTCCGTCGGGTGTAGTACATGTTGGATCGGAGCTAAAAGATCCACGTAAAAAAAAACATCGGTTTTTATAACATTTTGTATTCTCTACTTTTTGCAATGTAACGTAATAGTGTCGAGATACTTTTATAAACGTTAATGTAATTTTCGAAAAATTTAGTACGTGAAATTGAAATTAGTTTATTTGAAATTAACTAATTTCAATGAAGTTAATTTGAAATTTGAAATTAGTTAATGTAATCTTCAATGGAATGTAATAGGTGTCGAAATACTTTTATTAACGGTAGGTTAATCAAAGTATTTCCACACCGCGAATTATTTATATTTTCTGAGCACATTCATTAACATATATCATTGACATTAACATCATCATACGTTATGGGTAATAAAATTAAGAAATATTATTAACATTTGAAATAAGCTGTCGAATAAATTAATACCCAAAAACATGATTGAATTGCGCGAAGAATTTTTTTTACACAAGCAAGGTGCAAATACTTTTTTAACCCACTGTACATGCCCCCTATTTTTTCGATCTTTTAGCTCACGAACATGAACTAATTTTTGACAACAGCATTGGGGTGAGTACTTTGAAATGTAATTTTTCAAATTTAATTTTTGATCTTAATTATTTATAACTGAATATTTTGATTTTAAAATATTAAGTTATTAAGGTTCCTGTAAAATTACGTTTTGGGGAAATAAATTGGACTTTGTTCGGAAAAAGCAGTATAAAAATTTCAACGTATGGCAAAAGCTGCGCGCCGGAGTCTGGTCTCGCCCCGCGTTGCGTTCACGCGACAGTGGAATAAGTGCAAAAGGGAGAATTAAGAAAAAAAAAGGGGTTCGAAGTAAAGCTGAGAAAAGCTGTCTGCATGCCGAAGTTATTTTTTACTGGCTCGTAGCCAGACGCAGCATCGCGTGTCAAAGCCCGTACGATCTCTCTCGCTCTTTCTCTCTTTTGGTAGGTTCAAAAAAGCGTCTTTCCTCCGAGCCTGCGCTCAATTAATTCGTCTTCATGCACCGGCTCGTTTTGTAAAATACGAAAAAAAGAAAAAGCTTCCACCGCACGTATTCGAAACGTCTGCGTATTTTTTATGTGCCCATTTTCAAAGGTTCCCGAAAACGAAATGCTAATTTGATCCTGTTGGATCTGATCTTATTCTTACGGAGCGCTGATTCGCTTCTTATGGATCCGATCTCGTTTTTTTCCGTCTTAATCCTTAACCAAAGCGTACAAATGTTCCAATTTCATGCCGATGTCAACCTAGTCAATCTTTAAATAGAAAAATTAATTCTGCTCAGCCTAATCCCGTTCTTTTCACACCCAATCCTAAGCTGCTTAAAATATAAACGAGGCCGAGATCCAGCCGGACAATTTTAAAAATTTTATCATATATATATATATATATATATATATATATATATATATATATATATACCGGGTGTCCCATCTTAAGCTTACACCTGATTTATTTCGAAAAATACTGCTCCGATCAAGTAATGAGTAAAATAAAACTTTTGAACTTCAAAGGGGGACGTTGAAAAAGATATATTTTGGTCCAAAATTCAAAATGGCGACATTGAGATGGCCGACATGTTTAAAAAAAATGGGATCATGCATTTTTTCACCAAAACATTCATCGGGCTAAAACTAAGAACTTTGGTAGGAAAACTTTTTCGATAACTTTTACAATTTTTAGGTCAGAATACCATGTTTTAGCCGAAGTGACTAGCCGCAGAGAACTAAACCTTGTTTGGGTTTGTTTGGGTTTTCGAATCCAAACGAAGCCGAGCAAACTCGCACACGTATACTAGGGATTTTGAAAACTTTACCTCCTCGTGGTACATTCTGGATACCGCTAAAATAGTAAAAAATGGTATTCTAACCAAAATGAACCTTATCAAAAGACATTTCCTACGAAAGTTGTTAGTTTTGACCTGATAAGTGTTTTGGTGGAAAAAACGCATGGTCCCATTAAAAAAAACGTGTCAGTCATCTCACCGTCGCCATTTTGAATTTCGGACCAAAAAAGATTTTTTTAACGTCCCCCTTTGAAGCCTAAAGGGTTCAGTACACTCAATACTTGATCGAGCAGTATTTTCTGAGATAAATCAGGTGTAAGATTAAAATGGGACACTAGGTGTATGCAGGGTGTTAGGAAGGTCGATGCAAATCCTTAAGGGGGTGATAGGTCACCTCGTTAGGAACATATCTAAGCTAGGTTACCTTAGTCCAAAGATTTCGAGTTATCGTGGTAAGTATGATTTTTGGAAAATTTCCCAAAATTAGGTACTAACTCGTTCATAATGTTAAAACAGACAATAATTGGTAACTAAAACCTTGTTTGCGTCTTAGTTCAATGTGTATTCCATCGACAAACACCAATACAATCAACTGTATCCACACAACCAACTAAATGGGACGTGTTGAATTATTAAAAACTTTTCAAAAAATAAAAATATCTCATAAGTATGTTAATGATATTTAAAAAAAAAAACTAGCATTAACGTAAGAGGTAAACGAGTTAGTATCTAATTTTGGTAAATTTTCTAAAAATCATACTTATCATGACAACTCGAAATCCGTACACTGTAAAAAATTTCTGTATAAAAATTAATACACAAGTGTAGGAAGTTTTTATGCGGATACCGCTTATGAAATTTCAGATACGATTTTGAAAATCCAAAACAGGTTATTTTAAAGAGGAAAGTGTAGCTCCGTGATATTAATATACTTGTGCGTTTGCTAAATAATGCACGTGTAAAGAAATAATCACATCCAAGTATATTGAAATCAAGAACCATTTGCTGATATCAAAATACGAGTGTATATTAAATTCAAGAACCATTTGCTAATATCAGCATATGGGGGTGTATTAATGTCACGGAAACAAAGTATTACCCTCAATGTACACTGTAAAAAGCTTCTGTGTAAAAATAAATACACATTAAATTCGTTCGTATATTAAGTTCGTAAAATTCAATTCTTCTGTGCCTTAAATGTAGTGTAAATTGAATATAATTTTCACATTGTTTCATGTGATTTTCATCGGCGTTTATGAATTTTTTTTTTCAATTCCAGTTCCGCACTTTTAAATAAATCTGTTGTGATCATGCATTGTACGTATGATAAAATTCAGTTTCACATATATTATATTTTTCAGGCTGCTGTAAATAAATTTCAAACTTGTTTTGTAGTTTCAATGCTCTTTTATAGTTGATTTATTATACATCTGTAGTAATTTTCAATCGAAGACACGGGTTAATGCAATGCATTTTCCACAAATTTACAAACTTGTCTTCGAAATTCCATGTTGCATCTATTAAATTCTATATCCACGTTAGAATTTCATGTTCCTGTTTTGAATTTACGGTACAAGTGTTTCAAATTTAATTTCATCTACTGAGTTCGTAAAATTCAATTCCTTTGTATCTTAAACGTAGTGTAAATTTCATATCATTTTTTACAGTGTAGTCATTGGACTAAGGTAACCAGCTTAGATATGATCCTAACGAGGTGACCTATCACCCCCTGGAGGCTTTGCATCGACCTTCTCAACACCCTGTATATATATGAGGGTGATATATTCCACGTGAATCCGGTGGACTCTTTCCCTGCCCCCCCGACAATTCGATTATTTTTTTCACATCTGATTCCATTGACCCTAAAAGACAGCCTGAATTTTTTTCACATTTTTCGAAAGAACCCTTAGTCAAAAATAAAAAAAAATCTCCGAAAAAAAGCGCCTCGATTTAAAAATCTAAAAAAGTTCCCAAAAAACGTGGTTATTTGTAAAAATGTTCAAGCTATCACCCGCAGTGAAAGTATGATTTTTTCTGCGATTTCTGAGCGATTGACGTTTAAAAAAATCCGAAAAATTCAAGAACCGCTTACTTCGGGCGAATAATTAAATATTTTGATACCCACAGTGAATTTTTTTCACCATTTTTGAATAAGCAAATGGTTATTCAAAAATGGTCAAAAAAAAATCCATGAATTTTCGGATCACGCATTTTTGGGAACTTTTTCAGATTTTTAAATGGGGGCGTTTTGTCGGACATTTTTTTTTACTAAGGGTTGTTACGAAAAATGTAAAAAAAATCAGGGCGCCTTTTAGAGTCAATGGAATCAGATAAAAAAATAAATAAATCGAATTGACGGGGGCCAGGGAAAAAGTCCACCGGATTCACGTGGAATACCTCACATAAATTTATATACCGACCTGGCGCGGGTTCGTTTTCCATTGCCGGAAAAATCAATTTTCACAAATTCCAATGCCGCAGCACCGAAAAAATATGCACTCGGTAAAAAAAAAGAACGAAACGAACCTCGTAATTTAAACGGGACGACTCACTGCACACGCAAATATACCCCCGTATATTTATAATATCCCGTGCGGAAAACTGATAGGGCATCCCTAATAAAAATTGGGGCCTTTCAGGGCTTTCCTAGTGCTTTCTCTAGTAGGGATTTCCACAATGGGCCCAGACTTGGCCATTATCGGGATAAACTTGTAGGGATTTCCACAAAAGAACCCGACTTGGCCATTATAGGGATAAACCTGCAGGGATTTCCACAATAGGCCCAGATCTGACTATTATAGCGATAAACCAGTATAAATAGCTTAGGCTAATTGGTTGATGGTATTTCAATTATTCAAATCGATTATATACATCGATCGAAGAATATTATCGAACGCAAATTGGGAAAAAGCGTAAGGGCATTAGCAAATAAAAAATCAACGATGAACACAAATATGCAGACAAACATCAGACAGTATTTATTTATCAAATTAAAGAAACCTTTTACATAGTTACAAACAATTACTCATGGTTTCGCTCATACATGGAGTAATGCTAGCGCATAAGTGTGAACAGTCCCAACCGGTTTTCTCGACATTTTTATAGCAACTAATTTCCGCTCAATACTCATCATATGGAAAATTATTTCTTCCGAAGACTTCGCTGATATTTCCCATTCATAAACTTTATCTGACTGTGTAGGATAAGTAAATAAATTGGTCTTTGTTTTCCAGATCTTTCCCTCAATGGAAATAGATTCTAGTGATTCAGTAGACCCATATATGTTTTTTATTTCTACTACACATCCATTCCTTAGAATGGATTATTTTTTGTATTAATTTTGTCATGTCAGTTTGTCGTAAAGGCTCACATGCAAATACGCAATCACATTTCTACGCACGCACACATACATACACATGTACTCACGCCCACACCTATGCACATGAACAATTACATAAAAACAAATACAGATATACCCTGACGCATTTAGCATACACGTATATCCACTGATACGGATATTTTATGGCGCTGAAATGGTTATGATGAGGCGCCGTTGAGGCATTTTCAGGGCGCTAAAATGGTTTTGATGAGGCGCCATTGAGGCAACTTTTAAAGCCCCGGTCGTTGCGCCTTTAAGGGCCCTTGTTGACAAAGTGTGACCGGCCGCTAACGGCCCTCATGTGGCTTCCAGATTAGGGCCCGAATAAAGTTAGGGGAATATTATTGGGGCCCGATCACAGCCCCAACTCAATTTCCGCACGGGATGCGCAATAATTAACATTATTAAGAATATGTGAATTCAAAGTACC
This sequence comes from Ophion ellenae, assembly GCA_963210295.1. Classification (NCBI taxonomy): domain Eukaryota; kingdom Metazoa; phylum Arthropoda; class Insecta; order Hymenoptera; family Ichneumonidae; genus Ophion; species Ophion ellenae. Next base: position 20,772,643 of record OY723392.1, read on the forward strand.
GTGCGCGTGGAATGAAAAAATTCTCAATAAAGCAACAACGAGTTAACGTTCCCATTGACGTTTTTTGCGTCCTTCTCTTTGCCTGTTTCGAGAAAGGTAAGAGGGGAAGCCCCGGTGGTCTCGGCCCCCGACTGTTATTACAGGGACGAGCTCCCGCTTTTGCAGTCGTGACCGGTTTCCGAGTTCCTACAAAGTTGGCGGTAATAACGCGCCCTCTATTATTCCGGCGCACACCGAGTCATCGCCGAGAGGCTCTCCCTCATCTCTCTCGCGACTTATGTACAGGGTGGCTCGAAAAGTTACGTCCAGGAGGGAAAACTAGTGCCTCGTATCAATACCTATCCGAATCACCCTCATGTTCGACCATCTTTTTTCAGTTTTCAAGGCAAAATCATTTATTTATTTTCTCTTTTGTGTATGTACTTCCCTCGCGATTTTTTGTTCTCGTATTATCGTTATGAAGTGCAGTGTTAAGGGGATAGGCTACTGTGAAAACGACGAACGCTCGTTCGTCGCTTGAGGCAACTGAAATTGAAGAGGAAGGTCCAACATATGGTGCAGGAATTGCAAATTGAAGGTAAACTTATGATTACAACGATGTGCGAACTGCTAGTAAAGGTTTAAGGGGGGAAATACCATTGGGCGAGACAAACATTTAGCGATTTTAATGTTTTTTTTTTTTTAAGGAAAGATTTCGTCACCATTTTTTCGATTTAGGGTGTTTTATTACTACTTTTAGCTGTTACGTGGTATTTTTTTTATCAGTCTTTAAAAATGGCGGTGTCATGGCACGGTCTACTAAATTGCTTTTTTTCGAAACTGGGGAGCGTTTAGCCAAAAAACTAATTGACCGATTCTGATGAAATTTGGTATAAATCTAAATTTTTTTTCTAATCTTATTGTCTAAAGCATAGGTTCCCAAACTGGGCGTCGCGACGCTGTCCGAAAGATTTCGGAACGCAGACCGAAAAAGTTTGGGAACTTCGGGTTCAAAACATGGCGCCAAATGTTTTTGAAAATAAAAAAAAAGTATTTTTCTTTGCAAAATGTAGACATTTTTTTTCGGAAAATTCAATCATTTTGTTTCAAAGCGTGCCATTTCATCGATTTTCAACATTTCTCACCTTTTCTTGGTTCATATTCTGCGTATGAGTCTTAGTGAAAGGAAAATCATCGTTGGTATTCCTCATATTAATCCCGCCGACGCTACGTGTCACGCCGTCCGGCAACATCCGCCGCAACGCGTTTAGAAGACCACCGCCATTTTTAGAGATTAATTTTTTTTAATACCATGTAACAGCCACTTTTGGCTGTTACATGGTACTACTTTTAGTATTAAAACATACCCTACTTTTATGTACTACTTTTAGTACTACTTTTAGTACTAAAACATACCCTACGTCTCAAAAATGGTTAGTTTGTTTGGGTTTAAAAAAAGTCATGAAAATCAGCACCTTTTGTCTCGACCAAAGGTATCTCTCCCCTTAAGCGCGTTTTTCTTAACACTATTTTCTTCAAGATGGTGCACACGATTTCATGACATATAATAATGGATTGCATTGAAATTTGGTACACTTGTCCAGTGTAATAGTAGTTTAGTCTTGGGCCACGTTTTTCTTTTTAACATTTTGTTTTCATTACCCATTAACAATAATTACGTCATTTTTCCTCGGAAAACCAAAAACACAATTCAAAATTTTTTTTTTTTTGATGAATGAAACACGATAACAAAAAAAGCTCGGTCAAGTTTTAGCCAATATTATCTATTTTAACCGTTCCTTGACACACTTATATTTGGCCACGGCTTTGACACAGTGGGTCAATTTGACCCGGGCCCTTCATCCACCTGCCCCCTTAACGAAACTTCGATCGGTTTTTATTGAAAAAAATCTGGGATACACTTTAAACATTTATCAATATGTCTGTATAATTGAAATTCGGAAAGTATACATTTGAATGATAGTAAAAAGTTTTTGAAAACTTTTAATTTTAGGGAAGCGAGCATTTTATTTCAAATTCGTCCGGGTCAAAATGACCCAGTGTGTCGTGGAAGGGTTAAGAAACAAAAACTCATATGTTTTTGTTTCAGATCAACCGGGTGGCCAAAATCAAGTCCACCGTTGAGCCCCTCACGATCGAAGGTCGTTCACGAGGTTATGTATAACTTCTATAATTATTAACATTTTCAATAAAATTTGGTACACAACTTTGTTAATGTACATAAAAATGAATATCCAAACGATTCTTCAATCATCTTACTTATTCCTTCAAAATTATTTTTTTCAACAATCCTGAAGTTCGGAAACTCCCAGTAGCCTTGTCACTTAAATAATAAATAAATTACCAACTACACACTAACGCGAATGCCTTAGATTCTGATCAAAAGTTTGAAAAATGAGTTCCGGAAGATCAGTCCCAGCTTAGTCGATAAAAAAAATACTTTCACTAGTCTAAACGACTTCGGATTGCTTTAAAAAAAACTTGCCAGAGGAAAGTACATACAGAAAAGAAAAAAATAAATAAAAACCTATGCAAAAGGAAATCTTAAAAAAATGACAAATGTAAAAACATAAATGGGGATGATTCTGATGGGAATAGATACGATACATGTGGATGTTTACCTCGCGCGTCGCTACTCGGGCCACCCTGTACACATACAAATATACAGGGTATCCCAGAACTGATGGTAGGCCCTGAAATGGGGGGTTGAGGGTGAAATTCTGAGTCGATTGATATAAGTATGTATGGGTCTCGGATCAACCCTTGAATTATTATGAATTTTTAAAGGCGGGCGCACCTGATTGGCCCGCCTTTAAAAATTAATAATAATTCAAGGGTTGATCTCAGACCCATACATACTTACATCAATCGACTCAGAATTGCAGCCCCCAAACCCCCATTTCAGGGCCTACCATCAGTTCTGCGACACCCTGTATATAATGCCCCAAGACAACCGCGAGATATCGCCCTTTTATTCAATCTTCCATTCGCGGACTCATTCGCAAAACCCGCGCGAATCATCCTCCACCCGGCCTCCCGACCCGCCCGAACGATTGTTCGAATTGCGCCGTTGCGATATCGATCTGAGACATCAAAAACTTAATTTCCCCGCAAAAAAGCAGCCTATCTCGTCGCTATAACTGCCGCAACAAGAGTGACACCTTCCATCGCATATCAACTCTCATTTTCCGATAAATTACCCACAAATACTTCTTTCCGTTTCCGCGCATAGTTCTCCGCACGAGCGAGACGAGAAAAACCAGAAAAAAATGTAACTTCGCGTTCTGGGGTCTCTACCGCGATATGCATATACGCGCATTTGTAGGTGTATATATATATTTTTTTTTGCAGTTGCACGCGATAAGGCATGTTGTTCGCGAGGTGAAACGCGAAAAGAAAGAAAGAAAGAAAAAAACCGACGTGAGATTATGCGACGTACAAAATGCAGCCAACACGTGCGATGGAGCGCTAGCTCCGGGTGGCCGTATCGGACGTAGGCGCGGGTCGCTGCCGCGATGTACACGCTAACGCCCCGCGAATCTTTTACCTTTCTTTATTCATATATATATATATATATATATATATATATATATATATATATATATATATATATATATATATATATATATACAGGGTGTCCTGTTATGAATTAATTATCCTGCAACTATTGATAGGTCGGATCACGTCCTACTATATGCTGGAATTTCAGTTTCGTAAAAGTCCCATGTATTTTGAGATAAAAATCATCTGCTTTTGGTTTTTCGCATGCCATTTCCCCAAATGATTCCTTTTCTTACCCAGTTTAAAAAAAATACTATTGATTATTTGTTTTATCTAGAAAAGTCTTCTTTTTAACCTTAAGGGGCTATACCAGTGTAAACGCAGAAAATTTCGGTGATTTTCGGGAATTTTTTTAGAGAAAAGTATTCAATTAAATGCGTCGGAAAATTAAGCATATATTTGGCTATATTTGACCTATATTTCATAATTTTTTCATAGAAAAATATTGAGATTCAAGCAACTTATGCGGTGCTTTCGGCGGCGCCAAAAAAAAAGTTCGTCCGCTGCTGACGTGATTCCGGCCGATTGAGTAGCTGAAACCGAAAAAGGAAAAAAATGTCGTTAAACTGGAAGGTATTTCCTGTACAATGACGTAGGATTTTGGAAAAATATCAAAATCTAACAAAATGGCGTAGTTGTTGAAAAAAAGTCAGTTTCCTTGCCTATAAAATGGTCGTTTAATTGAATGCCAAGTCGTCAATTTTCATCCAATCAAACATATCCTACGTCAGTGTAGAGTAAATATATTCAAGAGTATTAAGCTCAAATTTCAAATCAATCGGATAATTGCCCTTTGAGTTACAATGTCAGCAAATTTGAAAATCTCATTTCGAGAAAAACGCGTTTAAGGGGCCAGCCCACTTTGAAAATTTCAAAAAATCGAAAGCAAGCAAGACTTGTAGAAATCGACGATGATGAGCAATCAGAAGGGATTTTGTACGATGCAGGAATTGCCAAGTGCGTTTAGGTAAGAGTTTTTCACAGTATACACTTCAAACGCGTTTTTCTCGAAACGACGTGTTCAAAATCTAGCTCCATCGTATCTCTAAAACTAATAAACCGATTCTCTTGAAATTTGAACCACAGATTGTAAACATGATTCGCAACAAGATGATCTTCGATGGTTTTAAAATTTTGATTGTTACTCTTTTTTTTGCGAAAAACTGCAAAAAAACGCGTTTTTAATACTTTTTTCGTTTTTCACCTGTCAGTTTTTTATTTTTTGATAAAAGTTTATATCCGAGGGTCATTTTGTAGCTGGTGTCATACTGAATCTAATGGACTTTGATTTTTTTGTTTCAGACAAGCCGTTGCCGAGTTGTGATGGAGCTACCTAGCCCACCTATTTTTGAGACGTTACGTTAAACTACAGTTTTTGTACTTAAAAATGAATAAAAATGAATTGAATTTAAAAAAAATGTATTTCAAGACTTTATTTATCAAGCCCAACAACTTTTGTATTCATATCTTTTATAAAATCCTCAAAAAAAAATCGCGAAAATAGCCTTTTTTCGTGGCTCCAAAGTGGACTGGCTCTTCAAAGATTTAACTATCGATTTTTGCAAGATAAAATGATATAAATGATAATAATATTCTTGAAAGTATAAGCTGTTGAAGAAAGAAAAAAAATCGACTTTTTGAAAGTGTCACACTGGTAAAGCCCCTTAAATGTTAAGGAAACATTATGAAAAAAGATTTTGTGCAGAATTTTCATACAAACCAATTCGAACATCTGACTTTAATAGCCTCCGGTGCAAAGAAAATGTACTACGCATATCGTGCCAGTTACTTTAAAAAGTTGCTTGGTTATTGTCGATTCATATCATTTGTACAAATGGCATCCGAAAAACCAAATGCAGAGTATTTTTTTTTTAAATAACATAAAGCCCAAAATCTCGAAAACCGTGGGACTTTTACTAAACTGAAATTCC
>OY723392.1:20783134-20801271 GCA_963210295.1 Ophion ellenae
TGCGACCACTTCTTTTTTATTTCGATGCAGGCGCTGACGCACAGTGAAGGTCACCTCCACTTCTTTTAATGGAATGGTACCTTTTTTTCATCCATCTTGTGGAGCATCTCAAGCCGCATAAAAAACAATAGGGGGTCAAAGTGTTTCAAGGTCATTCAAGGTCATCTGTTAAAATGAAATACAAATCTAAATATCTCGGATCACTACCAAATATTTGGCAGTGATCCGAGATATTTAGATTTGTATCATCGATACTGACCTTGAATGACCTTGAACGACTTTGACCCCCGGATGTTTTTTATGCGGCTTGAGGTGCACCACAAGATGGTTGAAAAAAATGTACCATTCCGTTTAAAAAAGTGGAGGTGACCTTTACTGTGCGTCAGCGCCTTCACCGAAACAAAAAAAAATGGTTGCATTTGATGGTCCCCTTCGCACCGTACAACTTTCGTCTGGAACATTATTTTGTGATGTCGATAATTACCGAGTAATTTCGGGTGGCAGAGGTAAGAGGGACACCCTGTGTACACACACACACGCACGCACGTGCGTGTGTGTGTGTGTGTGTGTATACACAGGGTGTCCCTCTGTACACATATATATACATATATATATATATATATATATATATATATATATATATATATATATATATATATATATATATATATATATATATATATATAAGCGTGTGTGTGTGGGTGGGTGTTTGCAGGAGAAGGTGGTGGACTATCCGGTATGGCCAGAATTATCGGTCTTCCCGGGTCAAGGCCACGACACCTTGCCCATTCATTTTGGCACTCTCGCTCTTTGCGCTCGCCGCATCAAGTCATAAAACCATGCAGTATATAACGCATATATATATATATATATATATATATATATATATATATATATATGTGTGCGTACTTACGTTAAGTGCTCTTATCAAGTCTATGTTGTTATTATTATTATTATTATTATTATGTTTTATATTGTTATTTTATTATTGCTATCGTTGTATGAGATCGTGATAAAACGGAAACGGATCAAGATTCCCTCAGCTCGTTGACGGCAATAAAGTCGTATTGAATCGATAATTATTATAATCGATATCGAAAAAGTCCGGCGGAGAAAATCAACGAAATCATTAGGGTCTTTGACGTCTCTTCTGGGCTTGTCAAAGATGAAGCAGACAAAGAGACGCCGGTTTTGTATGGTAAAGTGCAGACACCCACACACGCACACACACCCACAAAGGCTGAACTTCTCTCTCAGGTTTTCCCTATTCGGGAGGTGTTCTCTCTGTCGAAGAGATTTTTGCGTAGCGGGCAAAAGTTCGAGGTCAAAATTCCTCGTTTGAATAAAGTGCGGAAGGCGTCGCTGTTCCTGGTCCTGCTGGCGGTACAGGCGCACAAACACCCACACACGGGCACCGAAAGACGATTGCAAATACCGAGGCTCAAAAGAACGTGAATTTGGAATGCCACACGAGTGGGAGGGAGAGAGAGGGACAGAGAGAGAGAGAAACAGACACCCACAGGCAGAGAGAGAGTCAGTTATAAAATCGTATATATGAAGACGTTTAAGGTTCAAGGATACCTCGAACGTTATGAGGAATATGACTCCAAAGCGGATGACTCTAGAGGTAATAAGCACTGAATTGATTCGTTTGTCGCAGCGATTTGAATGGAACCTCGATTAAAATGCTTGCCCACTTATTATTATAGATATAATTATTTTAAGTAATTGTTTATTCAATCATCTCAATAATGATTATTATTTTAATTATTTCAATAATGATTATTATTTTAATTATTCGAATAATAATTATTTTAATTATTTTAATAATTTTTATTACTTTAGTTATTTCAATGATTATTAATATTTCAACTGTTCTTCTTCGTATTATTATAATTATTGTTAATTGACGATTTGAAAGTACAAGGTCGCACGAGGTATTAAGAGCACTGAATTGAATCAATCCGATGATCGAAACGGCACCGCACCAACGAATCCAGTTCGGTTATCTGAACTTTTTCTTTTTCGTTCATTTGTTTCGCCCTTTGTTCGTTGGATGTTACTTCAAGAACGAACGCTCCTATTGTCGCGAGCAGTGAGGTCGGTTCCTCGGCAGGGCACGTGGGAGGGGGGAGGAGAGAGAGTTTAAGGAAATTTGTTTCGATCGTTAGTCTTTGCCACGTCCTCCGCGTTGGAGCGCTCTTCGCGGACTGGATCCAACGAGAGATGGTTGTGCGCGCGCGAGCTCAGTGTTCGCGGGCGCGAGAGACCGGAGCTTTGCCGCTATCTCTCGTCGGTGTACACACTTGCGTAAAGATATATATATATATATATATATATATATGTATACCTGGTGCACGAATAAATGTGGCTACGTATACGGACACCCCACGAACCAGGTTTTCCGGTTGCCCTTCGCGATATATGCACACCGTTCTTTTCTCTCTCTCTCTCTCTCTCTCTCTCTCTCTCTCTCTCTCTCTCTCTCTCTCTTTCTCTCCCTTTCTTTCTCTCTGATTAATGTTCGCTATTGCCACTATTCATTTACCTAGTATGATGATTATTGTGATGACGTATCGATCAGCTTTTAATATAAAAAACCTGGTAGTCTCGGGGGACAATAGTGACTCTCCTCTTGCAGAGGTGTTACGCATGGTATATGTAATATTTGCAATCTCCTTTTTTCACCTCTTGTACATTTCCAGTTCGCGAAACATATTGTTTCCCCCCTGGTGAGAGATATTTGATTACAAGATACGGGGATTACCGACTGATCGAATTACCATCGAGGAATGCATACGACGATGTGCCGGATAAAGCCCTGTGGAAAACGTGTATATCTTGTTCTGTTTTACGAACTTTTATACCGGTAAGGGACACCAGTGTGACGGGCTGAAGAAAAGTAGTTTTTGTCTAATTTTTTTGTGTGCGAGATTGTTTTTTAGGGGTATGGAAAAAATGGTAGGCTGCTGAGCGGATATTGGACTGAGTTGTGGTAAATTTTTATTTGTCACTAGGGGTCATTTTGACCCCGTTTTTTTTAAATGCCTGTATCGCAAAACGGGGTGATCTATGGACACTCGACCCCCATCGTACGGCCTGCCAGTGTACTAGGGACAGCTGTCGATAAAGGGCCTGGGGTCGAATCGACCCCGGTTATGCAGTAGTGCGGTGAAGGTGAATTAATTTTTTGGGTGATATTTGATGTTTTATCACTACGTGTGAGTGAGTTAAGGGAGAAAATGCTCATAGATATTTTGCATTTTGCGCTAGTGTAGTGGATTATGTATTCAGCATGGCGATCATAAAACTAAAAGCAAGTGGCCGTTATGCTGGAGGGCTATGTGCAACGGGCAGCGAATGTACTTATGCGTCGATTGCGGTAAATGTCAATAATAATATGTCATTGAAGTAAAGAAATGCGGAAAATATACGTTTTCAACAATTAAGGGGCTGTACCAGTATAAACGCCGGAAATTTGGGTGATTTTCGGGAATTTTTTGGAAGAAAAATACTCAATTAAATGTTTTGGAAAATTAAGAATATATTTGGCTATTTTTGACCTATATTACATAATTTTTTCATAGAAAAATATTGAGATCCAAGCGACTTATGCGCTGCCTTCGGTGACGCGAAAAAAAAGTTCCTCCACTGCTGACATGATTCCGGCCGATTGAGTAGCTAAAACCGAAAAAGCAAAAAATGTCGTTAAACTGGAAGGTATTTCCTGTACAATGACGTAAAATTTTAGAAAAATATCAAAATCTAACAAAATGGCGACGTTACGAAAAAAGTCAGTTTTCTTGCCTATAAAATGGTCGTTTTTTTCAATGCCAAGTCGTCAATTTTCATCCAATCAAAAATATCCTACGTCAGTGTAGAGTAAATATATTCAAGAGTATTCAGTTCAAATTTCAAGTCAATCGGATAATTGCCCTCTGAGTTACAATGTCAGCAAATTTGAAAAATGTCATTTCGAGAAAAACGCGTTTAAAGATTTAAATATCGATTTTCGCAAGATAAAATGATATTGATATAAATGATAATGATATTCTTGAAAGTATAAACTGTCGAAAAAGGCAATAAAAACCGATTTTTTTTAAGTGTCACACTGGTATAGCCCCTTAATCTGCCGAATGAGTCGATTTTTTCCATTTTTCACGATCCCGAAAATGCTCAAATTCAAACCTCCGAATAAATATACTTTTTGGAAAGATTCGTGGAAAAATTTGGAAAGAACTTTTTTCGTATCTATGAACGTTCCTCTTAAAAAATCTCAATCGACTTTTTCTATACCATGAAAAAAAACATTATGACCCTTTTCGTACAAGTACGTATTTTTCAACGCATCTCCCACTTTGAACGAATGTTTGGGCACTTATTTTTTTTTTATGTTGGGCCAGAAAATAAGGATCATTGACTACAAAAAATGTCTCTTAAAAAAAATGCATATTTACCGCATTACAACGATCTGAAAACCGTCTGGGGTCAGATTGACCCCATCTGCAGTCAGAGGTTCGTGGCGGAAGTGTGCAGTTGAAGGGTTAACAACGTTATTGAGGTATAATAGAGCCGCTGTATAAAAATGTGGTCCAACAGCCTGGTTCGATTACCTGGCGATGGTTGGTCGGAAAAATAAAAATAACAAAGATTCTATAATCTATGTGGATGTAGTTCTGGTTGTAACTAGCAGTTTTTCGGGAAAAAAAATTCACAAAATGGCGGGTGTTCAAAACAAAAAATGTGGTTTTAGCAAAATTTTTACCTATATTCGCGGGCTTGAATAATACTAAATTTAAAAACAAAGAAAAAAACAACTACGTACAACGATAACTACTGCAATTACGGAATTTTATTTGCATGGAAATCCGGCAATTATAGCTAGAGTTATGATTCCGGTCAAGTCGAGAATAGACGTTTCGAGAAAAACTCGATTGCGGTTTCAGTATATGTAAATCGTTGCGCTCTGCTTTCACTGAGTCGTCTGTAACTTGGTCAATTTTCAGTGGTTTACCTTGAATATTTTTTCACGTATTCTTGAATACGTCTACTTAGAAACAATAAAAAAATCAATCTTTTTACGTGTCCCGTCTCGAAAAATACGCCAAGTAATGAAAAATCCTCTCGAACACATTTTTATTTGTTTTACATTGTGAAAAATTATAGTTTCAGAAATTATGATTTGTTTCAATTCAAACACTGGTTCTATCATATTATTTCCATTCATCAATTGTACAAAAAAAATTATAAAATAGCCAAGTACAATGTACGTATTATCCGATTGTAAACAAAATTGTTGAGCCTTAGAAATAGTTTAATTAGAAATGTTTCATTTTTATGTGATAAAAATCACGTTATTTCAACAAAAAATTGACATCACTATTATGGAAAAATCCAACGTATTAAGCACATAAGTACGCTAGAAATGCTATATAAGGTCCTGGCGTGCATGGTTAAGAAAAAAAGGTCAGCGAGGGATTTTGACTTCTCAGCTACTCAACTCTCAGGGTTGAAACAGTGGCATTGCTTAAGGGGCTATACTAGTGGGACGCTTTCAAAAAATCGATTTTTTGTTGCCTTTTTCGACAGTTTATACTTTTAAGAATATCATTATCATTTATATCAATATAATTTTTTCTTGCAAAAATCGATAAATCTTTAAACGCGTTTTTCGCGCAATGAGATTTTTCAAATTTGCTGACATTGTAACTCGAAGAGCAATTATCCGATTGACTGGAAATTTGAACTGAGTACTCTTGAATATAGTTACTCTAAAATGACGTAGGATATTTTCGATTGGATGAAAATTGAGGATTTGGCATTGGAAGGAACGACCATTTTATAGGCAAGAAAACAGACTTTTTTGTCAGAAGTACGCCATTTTGTTAGATTTTGAAATTTTTGAAAATCCTACGTCATTGTACAGGAAATACGTTCCAGTTTATCGACATTTTTTCCTCTTTCGGTTCCAGCTACTCAATCAGCCGGAATCATGTCAGCAGTGGAGAAACTTTTTTTTTGGCGCCTCCAAAGGCAGCGCATAAGTCGCTTGGATCTCAATATTTTTCTATGAAAAAATTATGTAATATAAGTCAAATATAGCAGAATATATTCTTAATTTTCTGAAACACTTAATTGAGTACATTTCTTCCAAAAAAAATCCGGAAAATCACCCAAATTTTCAGCGTTCACACTGGTATAGCCCTTTAATCAGATGATAGCGCTTGGAGATAGTATTTTTTAGATCGCGGCAATACTTTGGTTCTGGAAAGCGAATTTTGCATGAGTGTTCATACAAATCAAAAGCAATTCCGAAGCTATCGTGCTGCCCCCATCCCACTTCGATCATTTCCTTTCCTTCAATCGCCCATCCTCTCGGCCGTTCATTCATTCCTTGCCTGTCCGTAGGTCCTTCGTGATCCCGCGAGAGCGCGGGAGATTGCCACTATAAGCTATATATAGATATTGACACATCTGTATGTCGGTGGGATCCCGTTATGACAAAGATCAGTTACGAGAAGAGTACAAGATTGACTCGCGATTGTCCTGCCGCGTGTAGGGAAACATATCACACTCAGAAAAAAGATTTATTATGTTGTAATAAATTGGCACATCAGAACATAATTTATTAGAAATTGAGAATGTTTGGTCGTATGGGGACAGTTTTTATGTGATTGTAACTACAGCATTCATTCGACGTCACTAAATATGTTTTTTTTTGCATACAGATTGTTCACATAAAATAAAAGCCATTTTCAAAATAGAGCATTTAGATGTTAAGAAAAATTCCTAGTAAATCCTAAACATAAACTAAAATAAAAAAATTTCTTAGCTGTTAATAAAATCGTAGTAGGCCAACGTACGAATAAGAAAATGTATTCGTCGGGAAACGAACTTCTTCGTCCTTAATAAATCTTTTTTTTTAGTGCAGGGTGTATACCTCTCTGGAAACTTCAAAACATCGTTTTTTGCATATTGTTATAGTATGAACTATCAAGAATATTTTAAGACAAAGCGGACCCTGAGATTCCAAAAATTGACGATGTTACACCTATTTTAGTGGAACAGTTTGCGTCGAGTTTGAACGCGATTATCTCGAAACTACATATCTTGACATGGCGGGATTGATATCTTGAGTAACTTTCACACTATTGACTTGAATTTGCGCAGTTAACGTTCAAACAGAAGTCATTTTCAGTTCACGATAGCATTTTTTAATTGGACGAACCATTTGTTAATAACAATGACTTCAGCATGCTGTTTTTCAAGAGAAAAATGAGGTTTTCCTTGGAGAAGCTGTCATTTATCGTAATTTTCGAAATTTCGAAAAGTGAATTGTGAACCCATAGCCAGTTGGATATATTTGCAGATTTTTTGTTTGTTTTCGTTTCAAATAACATTTGAGCCTGGTAGAGATCCCGCCGTTTCAGGCCTCGCCGCTGGAGGACTGCAACGCCAACTGCAGCACCACGAACACTTTGAAAGATTTTCTTCCAAAAAAATTACATTGTAACCACAAACATGTGTACAACATGCTGGGAAAAAATTAATTTAGCCCGACCAATGTGTTACTAGAAAAAAATGCACCATTCTGACCCTCCAAATTGGGTTCCTAGAGAGGAATACGCTGTTCAGTGGACCGTACTGGGAGGCCGAAAATCAAAGCAGTTTTGCGGATCTTGTCACGGGTGCGCATACGCAATTGTAATATTCCATTGAACGTTAATTATATTGAAGAGTACTTACGATTCAATATTTCGTTTGTACGGGCTACATCTACCTAGGTGGGTCAAAAAATGGCATTTTCCAAAAATATTTTTATTTAACAGTATCACCTTTTAACTATATTCCGTGAAAATTTCATTGGAATATTTCTAAAATTGAATGAGCTACAAACACCATTTTTTTAACTTTAAACGCGTTTTTCTCGAAACGCTGGTTTCAAAGTCGGTGGACATGATATCTCGAGAACCATTCGATGGATTGTTTCCAAATTCATAGGAGATACGATGAGAAACCTTTAAAGGTTATTGACGATCTCACCCTTTCAAAATCGATCTTCATTTTTTCAATAGTTACGCAAGAATGACGACTTTTTTCATATATTTTGTATGCTCGAGTTTCAATTCATCGCCACGTTGTTTAAAAAATGATTTGAAAAATCGGCGATCGTCAACGACTCGTATTTATTGTTAACTTAAATAACCCGTTTAGTTTTTCGATTTTGGATGGACCGTTTAAGGTGGAGAGTGTCCACCGCCAAACGTCGCGATTTTTCAAAAATTATCTGCCGGCAAAACATTTTGATCTCAATTTGTCGTTTACAAATACATCGTACGTTTAGAGCACGTCGAACTCATATCGCTGTGCTCAAGTGTCCGTAATTAATATTCGAAAATTTTACGTCGTATTGAAGTCATGTGTAGACATTTTGGCGTGTATGAATTTTACGTCATATTGAAGTCATGTGTAGACATATTGGCATTAATTGTTCTCATGAATTGTAATTAACGTAAACGCAATTTGGTTTACGTTGATGAAGACAATACACGAGCTCATTCATTATCATGAATTTGAGATACACCGTGACTTAAATTTGTCGTGTTAAAATGCATCATCCGTTGACTACAAGATGAACTCATAAGACGGCAAATTTAAATTTTACAAGGAACATTTGCAGATTGACGTCATATGGAAGTCATCCAATGACTTTTGTTGGTAAATTCACTGGATTAGCACTGGTAGTAGACATGCCATACAAGCAATTTGACGGCGATATGCGTATTTCTCAGTGTTACATTCCATGACGGCGATTTGCATGTTTCTCAGTGATACCTTCCATGACGGCGATATGCATGTTCTCAGTGATACATCACATTAGCGCAATGTGACGGTGATATGCGTGTTTCTCAGTGATGAATTCCATGACGGCGATGTGCATGTTCTCAGTGATACATTCGATGAGCGCAATATGACGGCGATATGCATAATTCTCAGTGATACATCACATTAGCGCAATGTGACGGCGATATGCGTGTATTTCAGAGATACATCCTATAACGGCGATATACATGTTCATAGTGATACATTCGATGAGCGCAATATGACGGCGATATGCATATTTCTCAGTGATACATCACATTAGCGCAATGAGACGGCGATATGCGTGTTTTTCAGTGATACATTGCATGACGGCTATATGCATGTTCTCAGTGATACATTCGATGAGCGCAATATGACGGCGATATGCATATTTCTCAGTGATACATCACATTAGCGCAATGTGATGGTGATATGCGTGTTTTTCAGTGATATATTGCATGACGGCGATATGCATGTTCTCAGTGATACGTTCGATGAGCGCAATATGACGGGGATATGCATATTGATAACAATCAAGAATGATGAAAATAGGCAAAGAAACAAAGATGGTTTACACAAGTGCTAGAATGGCTAAGTAATAGGTAGCGCGCTCAGCTCTAGAATTGGAGGACGTAGGCTCAAATCCCGAGGGTAGGTCAACACTTTAACGAGGCAGGATACGTTTTAATCCAATTATCATATAGACAGGAACATAAACAAAGCATATGGAGACAAAAAATGCTACCCGATTTTCTTCATTCACTATTTTTGGATTTTTTTATTTTTCAGGCCGTGACACCCATATGAGCTCCATAAGAGCACAACATAGTTACGTCATGCCATGCCGCTAATATGAGCTTCATGGGAGCACTACAATTTCATCAGGCCGTGACACTCATATGAGCCTCACATGCACGCACTTATTGTTGGATATTCGTGAGCGTATTTTGCCAGTGCTGATGAATTCACTTCATGCATACTCGCGTGAGAACAATTTCGCTTCATTTGGATTTGTTATCATATAGATAGGCATACTCGAATACTTTTAGTATTCGAGTAGGAAAGTGACAGCGAATACATGTCAGATGGATATTCATTTTCTTTCGATAAGGAATCCACTTCGATTCAGTATTCGTTCTGAGAATAAATAATGAATCCAGTTGGATTCAGTATTCGTTCCGAAAATGAATAATGAATCCTACTGGATTCAGTATTCATTTCAAAATGAATGATGAATCCAACTGAATTCAGTATTCATCTCAACATAAGTAATGAATCCAATTCGATTCAGTATTTATTCCGTATTCGGATATCATCAAATTGAATAATCTGGAAAAATTGACAGAAAACACGTTTATTCTATTGAAACATTATCGTCCGATTACGTTATATTTACACAAGGAAAATCGCGCTCTTAGTATCTAGTAACTGAAGAAATGGGGGTAAAAATAGCACATCCCGTGCGGAAATTGAGTTAGGGCTGTGATCGAGCCCGAATAATATTCCCCTAACTTTAATCGGGCCCTAATCTGGAAGCCACATGAGGGCCGTTAGCGGCCAGTCACACTTTGTCAACAAGGGCCATTAAAGGCGCAACGACCGGGGCCTTATAAGTTGCCTCAATGGCACCTCATCAAAACCATTTTAGCGCCCTGAAAATGCCTCAAAGGCGCCTCATCATAACCATTTCAGCGCCATAAAATATCCGTATCAGTGGATATACGTTAAATGCGTAAGGACATGTTAAATGCGTAAGGGTATATCTGTATTTGTTTTTATGTAATTGTTCATGTGCATAGGTGCGGGCGTGAGTACATGTGTATGTATGTGTGCGCGCGTAGAAATGTGATTGCGTATTTGCATGTGAGCATTTATGACAAACTGCAATGACAAAATTAATACAAAAAATAATCAATTCTAAGGAATGGATGTGTAGTAGAAATAAAAAAAATATATGGGTCTACTGAATCACTAGAAACTATTTCCATTGAGGGAAAGATCTGGAAAACAAAGACCAATTTATTTACTTATCCTACACAGTCAGATAAAGTTTACGAATGGGAAATATCAGCGAAGTCTTCAGAAGAAATAATTTTCCCTATGATGAGTATTGAGCGGAAATTAGTTGCTATAAAAATGTCGAGAAAACCGGTTGGGACTGTTTACACTTATGCGCTAGCATTACTCCATGTATGAGTGAAACCATGAGTAATTGTTTGTATCTATGTAAAAGGTTTCTTTAATTTGATAAATAAATACTGTCTGATGTTTGTCTGCTTATTAGTGTTCATCGTTGATTTTTTATTTGCTAATGCCCTTACGCTTTTTCCCAATTTGCGTTCGATAATATTATTCGATCGATGTATATAATCGATTTAAATAATTGAAATACCATCAACCATGTAGCCTAAGCTATTTATACTGGTTTATCGCTATAATAGCCAGATCCGGGCCTATTGTGGAAATCCCTACTTGTTTATCACTATACTGGCCAAGTCTGGGCCTATTGTGGAAATCCCTACAGGTTTATCCCTATAATGGCCAAGGCGGGTCCTATTGTGGAAATCCCTACAGGTTTATCCCCATAATGGCCAAATCGGGGCCTATTGTGGAAATCCCCACAAGTTTATCCCGACAATGGCCAAGTCTGGGCCCATTGTGGAAATCCCTACTACGGAAAGCACTAGGGAAGCCCTGAAAGGCCCTTATTTTTATTAGGGATGCCCTATCAGTTTTCCGCACGGGATTATATTTGTCCCATTTCCGTTGTCCATTTTTTCAGATTATTCAATTTGATGATATCCGAATACGGAATGGATTCTGAATCGAGTTGGATTCATTACTTATGTTGAAATGAATACTCAATTCAGTTGGATCCATTATTCATTTTCGGAATGAATACTGAATCCAGTGGGATTCTTTACGTATTTTCGGAACGAATTTTAAATAAGTTTCTTTACTATTGATGAATAAAAAAAAATCGAATATGCCCAACCCTGGATGCAAATATGTCTTGAAGGGAAGCACTCATGAGGGATACATAGCTGCGTAATTTTCTATGCCTCATAGAAAATCTACATATGATGCCAATATGATCTACATGTACCATCTGGGCATGTACCAAAAGCAGTCACAAAACATACCCTACGTCTAAAAAATAGTGAAGAAATCTTTCCTCCAAAAAAAATCATAAAAATCAGCCATTTTTTCCTCGCCTAAAGGTATCGTCACCTGAGCCAATTAAAAAAACACTCAACAATTTTTTTCCCCTCCAATATAATGCCTCAAAATACTACCGTGTGAAACATTTTTCTTCGTGTCTTTCCTAAACTACCCATTTACTGTACGTATAGATTTCTCCTTATTGTAATTGCGCTCGAATGATAAAACGAGTACGGCGAAATGAAAATCCCGTCTGTTTGTTTCTGGGCTTGGCATCCGTGCAGGAATTGTTCCTACGGTGGCTGAATTACAGCCTCATTTGTTCACGGTAGAGTGGCGAGCAGCTCTCGGTTTACTCGACGATCGATTTTTCGCCGATGCTTGCCTGTACCCAAACGCGTGTATGTGTACGTGTATTGTGCATGTGCGTGTGCGTATACGCGTGCTCGGATCCTCTTCCTATCAAAGGTCTTTTCTTGCCTCAACTGGAAGCTGCCACTCCGTCTTCTCGTATTCGCGGAGAGCAACGGTCCCCGCACACACGCGTCTCATATCTCGACGTCTCCTCGCAACTTGGCGCGTCTTACAAGCGCGCACCTTAACCTCTTTTGCAAAGCGACGCGAACGCGTGTATATGTAAAGGCTTTGGAGGGGGAAGGGGAAAGGACCTCGCACCTGATGCCGGGCTCGTTCATCTTGTTTGTCGTGTGAGTGTCGCGTGATCATCGACAGAGGGAGGGAGAGAGAGAGAGAGAGAGAGAGAGAGAGAGAGAGAGAGAGAGAGGAACTCTTGCAGAACGCAGTCACATAATGGACGACCGGGAGTTCCACAATAAGTAGGATTTTATCGGAATATGAGTAAGGATACTCTACATATATAGTATCAAGAAGAGAGATCACTTTTTCTCTCGCACTCTTCCTCCCTTCATCTCTTTTACGTCCTCTCTCTCTTTCTCTTTCGTCATTTCCCCTTAACCCTTCATCTCGCACCTCTCTCTCTCTTCCTCTCTGCGCAGATAAAGAGAGGGCTCTCTCAGCGAACTTGCCGCTGGTTTACCCGGTTCTTGTTGCCTGTTTACGATCCTGGATGGCCAAGATCTTGCCCCTGGAGTATGTATGTACGGGCGGTCATGTACCGCGAGAGGAGTCCCCGGTATGGTATTCCCTCTCGCGCTTTGTGGCTCTTGTGATGGCCTGACTCTCACCAGCGAGAGACTTTGCCTCTCCCTGGGTCTTCTGTCTCCTTTTTCCTTCCTCTCTCTCTCTCTCTCTCTCTCTCTCTCTCTCTCTCTCTCCCCCTCTCTCTCTCTTTCTCTGCGCTCTTGGATTATAGACCTGATGGCTACGAGACGTGGAATCGTCGCTCTCGTGGACCAGGTACATCTCCTGGAGAGCAACGGAGCGAGAAGATCAGTGCTCCTGTTTGACTCGCCGCAGGGACGGTCGATGTACCGTCGTAACACACGCATATATATATATATATATATATATATATATATATATATATATATATTAGGGTGACCGCAATTTAGGTCGAACTTGAATTTTCGAATTTCCCACGTAAAAACACAATCAAGATATTTTTTAAAAAATGTGTGCAAAATTTGAAGGCGTTAAAATTTTTTTTAATGGTGCTTGTAAGGAGTTTAATTTTAAATGACAAAACACATGTATTTTGCTGAGATATAACATATTTATTTCTTAAACTCGTAATAGTGGTGAAAAAAATCTAAAACTAGGCACACATATTGTACACATATCGATGTTCAAAACATTATTTTTACAGATTTTTTACAGCCATAATTTCGAATAAATACAAGCTTTACAAAGTCAGCCCCGAGGTCATTTTTGTGGACCACAAAAATTTCCACAATTGTGGAAATTATTACTGCGAAAATCTGTAAAAATTATGTTATGAACATCAATATGTGTACAATATGTGTGCCGAGTTTTAGATTTTTTTCACCACTATTACGAGCTTAAGAAATAAATATGTTATGTCTCGGCAAAATACATGTGTTTTCCCATGTAGGTTTCGCCAATCGAACCGCAACGGCCAATACTTGGACCAATGTTGGCGGGGCGATGATCGATTACCCAATTGTATGCCAATGCTCGGCTGAGTATTGACTAGCCAACATTGGTGTGCCAATACGAGGCCAATGTTCGGCCAAATATAGACTCGCTAATCATTGGCTTGTCGATACGAGGCCGATGTTTGGCGAAGTATAGACTCGCCAATCATCGGGTTGCCGATACGCGGCCAATGTTCCGCCAAACATAGACTTGCTAATCATTGACTTGTCGATACGAGGCCGATGTTTGACGAAGTATAAACTGGCCAACCATTGGTTTGCCAATACGAGACCAATGTTCGGCCAAGTATAGACTCGTTCATTATTGGGTAATCGATATGAGGCCGATGTTCGACGAAGTATAGACTCGCCAATCATTGGTTTGTCGATACGAGGCCAATGTTCGGCCAAATATAGGCTCTCTAATCATTGGCTTATCGATACGAGGTCGATGTTTGGCGAAGTATAGACTCGCCAATCATGTTTTTGCCGATACGAGGCCAATGTTCGGCCGAGTAACGCATGATCAAACCGCAATTCGTATATTGACGATTCATTGTTTCGCGTCGAAGTCATTGAGAGACGAGATGAATACTTTTTACTAGTCCATTGGACATTATTCTTAACAAATATACTACCAAATCAATGCACTCATTGTTGGCCGATTCTCGAACGAGCTCATACGCAATACTCTGCCCATTTTTATGAACCATCCTACACTGACAGAAAAATTCTATTAATATTAACTAAGCGCGTCTATTTATTTATTTTTTGTTTGAATTAACTAGATTTTTCGTGAAATCAAATTTTTCCTATTGCATTCCATTATTGGAATTATTAATTTTAAATATGTTTATTTATTCAAACTAAACTTGAACTAATGAACAAATGGTCTGTCTTTATTGGAACACACATATTAAAGGGTTGTGGGGGTAGAGAGGGTGGAGAGAGAGGAATGATATATATATATATATATATATATATATATATATATATATATATATATATATAGGTTAGGTTTGGAAATTCTCCAACATGTCAGTCGATAAGACTCTCTAATTATCACGATGATATTAACTAATTGATATAGTTTATGTGATACAAATAATGATGAGTATCCATTTGGTCTCTTATGGCATATCTGCGATTCAAATGTTACGAGCACTCGGTAGCATAGGGGAAAATTGAAATATTTTCTTCGAACTAATCGTTTCGAAAGACCAGGTAATGACGAATTACAATACAAAAAGAATCCATTCTTTTTTTGGCAGTGCAGGACCAATTTTGGTGATCTATATCGGGTCACAATTATCCGCCAAGACTCGGTCGATAATCGGGCCAAGCTCGAGTGCCAATGATGGCAATCTTGACGGGGACTTATTGTTGGCCGATTCTCGAATGAACTCCTACGCGATGCTCGGCCGATTCTCATAAGCCATTCTAGGGCCAATATTGATTGCGAATATCGGACCGCTCTTATCATCCGAGGCTCGGTCGATGATCGAGCCAAGCTCGAGTGCCAATGTTGGCAAGCTCGGCGTCGCGCATCGGCCAATCGTTGGCCACTACCGATCACCCTACATGGGTTGTCGTTTAAAATTCAACACCTTGTAGGCACCATTAAAAAATTTTTCAACGCCTTCAAACATTGCATAAATTAAAAAAAAAATATCTTGATTGTGTTTTTACGAGGGGAATTCGAAAATTCAAGTTCGACCTATATATATATATATATGTGTGTGTGTGTGTGTGTGTGTGTGTGTGTGTGTGTGTGTGTGTGTGTGTGTGTGTGTGTGTGTGTGTGTGTGTGTGTATTAGGGTGGCACAAATTTGAGCTCGATTTCTTTTTTCACCATCCAATTATCTTATTTAAAGGAAAAAAAATTGTCGCGAAAGTTGCGAACGGTCAACAAATATTTAGAAGTCGCCCAAGCTTCCCAAAAACTCAAGTTTACATTCGAAAAACGATTTTTTAAATTATTTTCGTTTACTTTTCACCCATGAATTTTAGGCTTTATAATTTTTTAATTAACCTCGCAAAGCTTCAGCCGGTCACTGAATATTTGGTGGTCGCTCAAAAGCTTCGAAATTTCCAATCTTCGCCAATTTTTTTTTACTTTTCTAACTCATAAATTTGACGCTTTGTAAAATTTTCAAATAATTGAATCGTTATTCTTTAGAAACAGATTTTTCAAATATACCTCACAGTACTAACCCAAGAATTATAATCATTGTTTTCATAAAATGATTCTTTAAAGCTCTTGTCTGCAAACAAAATTATAGGCCCCTGTTTTATCGGGTTAGAAGTGTGAGGTTAATTAAAAAAAATCTGTTTCTAAAGAAAAAAAAAGATTAATTGTTTTAAAAAATTTACAAAGTTTTTAATTTATGAGTGAGAAGAGAAAAAAAATCGCGGCGATTCGAAATTTCGAAGCTCTTGAGCGACCACTAAATATTTATTGGCCGGCCAGAACTTTCGTGAGCTCAATTTAAAAATTATAAACCGTAACATTCATGGGTGAGAAGTGAACGAAAAACAAACAATCGATTTTTTAATGAGAATTCGAATTTTTGGGAGGCTTGAGCGACCTGTCAATATTTGTTGACCGCTCGCAGCTTTCGCGACAATTTTTCTTTCTTTCTTTAAAGTGGATAATTGGACGGTGAGAAAAAGGAAGAAAAATAGACCTGAAATTTGTGCCACTCAAATTTTTGCCATCGGATGCGAGCTCTCGCGTATTGTGCAAACGCTTCTCGATGGTCGGATGATTCAATCATCGACCATAAATATATAGGGCAAGATTTATTCATCGGCTTTGACACCAAAGAAAACCTCGCGTGACTTATGCGACCCGGAAAGTAAGTTGGACCTTTGGTTGGGCCCAAATTAATGTTTCCTGATGCTATTGAGGCCCTAATTTTGAAGCTTTCAAGGAAGGTACATCCTTGGAGCTTCCTCGGAAAGCCTTGGAGGGTGGATGAACTTGCTTTGTTCCTGAGTTATTCAATAGGAGTTGTTGAAGTTGAGTGGACTTTCTATTACTGTATCTGGTGAAAGTGTGGAAAGTGTAGCTAAAACAAACAGACCCAATATCTTTCATTCTGTCAGTATGAAATCGCGGTTCCGAAATGAAGTTTTCAAGTAGCTGGGTTTTTGTAATAAAAAAATTACGAGGCTTGCACGTTGAGAACTTTCATCTCATTTTGATTTATTCAAAGTAACAAATCATTTAGTAAAAAATGAACTGATGCATGTGGAAAAAGAGACTAGACTCGAATAAACTAAAATACGAGGCTAGAAGATAATTAACTTAAAAAGTTCGATATCATTTACCAACTGTAGTGGAACATTTATTTGACGCAAATAAATAATGTCGTCCAAGTTGATCTCGAATGGAAAGTTGATTTGAAACTACAGGTATGCCTCAAATATCTCCACTTGTTTGAGCCCAGTTGAAAATTTGCAAAGACTCAAAGACGTCCCGTAAAAAATGTTGATACTCAAAGGAGTCTAGTAAAAAAATTTGGTTGACTTAAGGGGGTCGTCTAGTGTGTCAGATCAAAAGAAGAGAAAACGGCCTTGCATGACTTCTTTGAAGAAGAGGAAGGTGTACTCTATGGTCCAGACATAGCAGATTGATCGTGAGACCATTTTTTTATTATGAATTATGTGCAACAACTTTCAACCGCGTTTTTCTCAAAACACGATTTTTTCAAACTGCTGCCATGATATCTCAAAAACTATTTGATTGATTCTGCTCAAATGTATACAACATAATTAAGATTGCTTCGTTAGTTTCCTTTTTATCAGCTATATAGACCCCGAAAAAAATACGACAAATAGAATTTTTTTCCAAAGTGTAAAGAAAAATTATTTTTTTGGAATTCTAACTTCATTTTACTTCCATGAAGAGCCTCACGTCTCACGATTAAAATTGCGATTGGTTTTTTAAATTTCAGATAAGCAGAACGGCCGGAATCATGGTAGCAGTGGAGCACCTCTTTTTATCCATGTGCTCCTGTTGGGCGGTGTATCTC
>OY723392.1:20801471-20811471 GCA_963210295.1 Ophion ellenae
TTGGGGTTTTCATTATCTAAAAGTATATACATTCAAAAATATGTTTAATTTTCTTTATTTAAAAATATCAAAAATATACAAGGATATTGTATGATCCTTGACAAGTACTTTGTCAAGGATCATAGGATATTGACAAATCCTATGACAAGTACTAGATAATGGTGTATAGAATGACCACAAAAAATCTCAAGGCAATCGGTTTATTGGTTTTCGAGAAATTTTGGGTACCGATTTGAAAAACGTGGCTTTGAGAAAAACGCGTTTGAAAATTTGGGAATGAATAAATCATGAAATTTGTCAACATGGAATCATCGATTACATGGAATCATCGATACCAGGCCCATAGTGTAGGTCTTCTTCGGTCGACGGAATGTTCATAGCTACTAAATCCTCGACCTCGACCATCTAGGTGTATATGTCTCCTCAATGAAAGACAGGTCGTCGTTGGTTTTATTCAGATTAATCCCGCCGACGCTACGTGTCACGCTGTCTGACAATATCCGCCGCAACCCACTTAAAAGACCGTGCCATACCTCCGCCATTTTTTAAAGGTTAATAAAACTAATACCATGCCGCAGCCGGAAGTGCTACTAAAACATACCCCAGGTCTCAAAAAAATTATGAACATCAGCTATCTTTTTCCTCGCCTAAAGGTATATCCCCCCTACGATAAGATTTATACGTTTTTAAGATCCATCCAGTTTGTATATCTATATATTTCGTTTGAAAAATTCAACGTACAGAATGTGATGGGATCCATCAAGAATCGAATTGGATTCTGTTCGACAATGTGGCAATCCATTAGGATTCAAATTGGATTTGCACATTGAATCGTAATGAAGAATTCCGACTCTAATCCAATTTTTTTTTCTTCGTCGGTTTTTTTTCAGATTAATCCCGCCGACGCTACGTGTCACGCCGTTTGACAATACCCACCGCAGCCGGTTTAAAAGACCGTGCCGAATCTCCGATATTTTTAAAGATTAATAAAAAAAATACCACGTAACGACCAAAAGTAGTAATAAAACGTACCCTAAGTCTCAAAAATGGTGAAGAAAAAAAATAATGTAAATCAGCAATTTTTCCCCCCTTAATTTTTTCACTGAACGTGTAAAAACAATTTTCGTAAAATTATAACCGCTCGTGCGAACAAATATTTTCCTCAGTTTCCCTGTGCCCTCCTGGCAGCGCGTCAGTGAAGCGTGGCTGTGGGCAACGTTCCGGGGGAGTCTTTCGACCACTGGATACAGCGAAGTGACATGTGCAGGATAAAAAATGAACGCGATAGGATCGAAAAAGCTCGAAGGGATATCCTTCTGCCTTCCTAGACGGATACCCTCTAAGGAACACCCTCTACAGATTCAAGGTTGTCGTATCAATTTCAACGAAGGGCGACGACGAGATCAGGCGCATGATAGAACCGTTCGATCATCGAGAACGATCTGTGCTCGATATACGACGAGACACGTGTATCTTACGTGCGCAACTCCCAATCACGATTGTGAAGTATGCAAGAAGGACAAAATTGTTCCTGACGTGTGCGAGCAAGAATCAAATTCTCAACGAAGCGTGTGTGTGTAAAAGAAAGTCAGCAAGCGCGAGAAATTTTTCTCAATTCGAGAGAAACGTCACTGGACTCGGTCTCGTGTTCGGTCGAGCGCCCCTTGAACGAGAGCTCCGATCACTTCTTTGTCCATCTTGAATTTATTCGACTGTGACCATGCCGCGTTTTGTACGCAAACAAGATCGTCAAAGAACGCCGCATCGCGTACAATTATTACGTGGCCAATGTGACTTTGACGACGCACGTGATGATTATAATCATCATCATCATCATCATCATCATCTTCATCAAAATCATCGAAATCATGATTATAACCAAAAACATCATCATAACCGAAACATCTTTATCATCAAAATCATCATTATCATCAAAATCATCACCATCACCAAAAACATCATTATAACCCAAACATCTTTATCGTTAAAGTCATAAAAATCATCATTATCGTCAAACTCATCAAAATCATCATTATCATCAAAATAATAAAAATCATAATTATCATAAAAATCATCAAACTCATCAAAATCATCATTATAATCAAAATCATAATTATCATCAAAATCATCATCATCAAAATCATCATGACCGTAATTCAAACTTCGTGAAGCAGACGACGAGAGATACAAGTTTCGCTCGCGAGGAGGAACAAAAGCAGACCTCGATATCACTCGACACGTCAAGTGATGCCATTAAAATTCTGCGTTCCTCGCGCCACATGGGCAAGGATCAAAGCAGACTCAGGAGACAAAAAAATGTACCAATCGGCCTTATGAATACGTATACGGAGAAGCGAAGAATAAAGAAAATAATTACCAATAACTACCCCGTGACATTTTTCCAATAGTGCCGAAAATGTAGCAGATAGTGCAACTTACAAAGAACATCACCGTAGTGTTCGTCTTCGATTTTGTTAAGGTAGTACCTCCACAGAAGAGTTGAATTAAGAAATGGTTGAAATTTGACATATACGTTATTTAATACACTATCCAAACATCTGTGCAATTTGAATAAGTTTGACCACCCCAAACCCGAGATATTTACACTTAAAGTTGGCTTGGTTTACACGTAACAAATGCGCTATGATGGGCAAACAGAGCATCATTAATTCTACCGTCAAAACTAAAATTAAGAAATTGATAAAAAACGAGGATGAGCTACAGTAAGATATCACGAATAATGTGAAAAAAAATGAGAATGATTCACCATCTAGTTTCCAAGATATAACCATGAGAAGCCTTCACAATTTTGGTGCAAAGCCTGGCAAAGCCTGGACAGTCCCGGCAAAAAGTTTACTGACAATAGTCGATCAAAAACACAATACAAAATATATTTTACGGCAATAAATGATATCCATCGTATTATCTACTAGTACCGAGTCAATATTGCGTAGTTTTTAATTGTATTCATTACTAATCAAACCAATTATCAATCTTTTAAACATGAACATGGTATGTAAACGTTTGGTTGAGATTTTCGCAGAGGAACTACCTTAAAACTTATTCATACGGTAGAACATTAAAAACTATTGAATACGTGTTTTTTTTATCGTCGGAAATTTTTTTTCAAGGAATGAAACCACCCCTTGGACGGCAAGAGCTGATTTTGCAGTTTCACTTGCAAGCACCACCGATTTGAATGAAACAAGAACGAAATTTCTTCTCATGCAAAACGATCAGAAATCCACATGAACCATGCCTCTATTTTTCTTTCTCTTATCCCGCATTTTAAAGGGGTGCATTACATGGAATGAAACGGATAACACGTTGAAGGGGGGATGAAATTAAAGTTTATGTATCTTTGTATTTTGTCGGATCGCAAGCTCAAGAGGGTAAGCACTTACTTCAAGTTCCTTATAACAGTTGGTTTTTTTCTGTATTTAAAATGTCTATGCCAATTCAAAATATTCCTACAAACTTCGAATTAGTGTTTAGAGTATTGAAAAAATCGCGAAAGTCAATTGAAATTCTTTTGACCGACTTTGAAATTCTGCCAAAAATCGAGAAATAATCGAAGCTCAGTGAATCGAACGGCATTTCAAAGAGCAAACGAAAACCAAGAGAATGGGCACAGAATAAAATTTCCAATCGAAGCAGAAAAAAAATGATCAACGATTCAATAAAGCCAAATATTTGTGGTCTTAATTCATCCACCATCCCCCCGCCCCCCCCAAACCTTCAACTTTTATAAAAAATTGTCGAAAATGTTAAATCTTGCTATCCGGCAAAAGTGCAAGAATCCGGCAAAATTAAATCAAACTTAAATTTTGTCCCCCCCTCAACCATGAGAGGGGCGGGGGGGGGGGATTTGGGAGGTTCTTCGGTTAATTTAATTGAATACACACCGTTCAAGTATGTAGTGAGAGAAATAAAAATAAAGGGGGGGGGGGGGGTACATAAACCCTCAACTTTTATTTTTTTCAATGTACCCAAGTGGATTACTGATCGTTTTGCATAGGCAGGACTTCCACTTTTGTTTTACTGATATCCATGGGCTGCTAGCGGATTAAACTGCAAGCAATCAGCCTTTGACATGCTTAACTCTAAGGGGTCGATGCACCCCTTGAAACCTTTCGGGTCAGAAAACTACACGACTTTTTCTACGATTATCGTTGATTGCACTTTGTCAGGAAAGATGTACCGGAACTGAAATGTCTGATTTTGCACCAGCTGATTTTTATAATTGTCTATATATATATATATATATATATATATATATATATATATATATATATATATATATATATATATATGTATCTATAATTTCGTAATCATACACGTATACCGCAGTTGGTCACAAGTAGCGGATAAAATGTAAGGTGGGTACGCGGGGGTAACGGAGCAACGGAGCTTCCCACAGGCTCGCCCCGCTCAATACCTCGTTTTACGATGCGAAGCCACATTGTTTCACGATGACATCGATACGCTACCGTTTCATTCTGCACGCCGATACTGGGTACATCCAGACAAGAGATGGTGAACAGTACATACACACACGCGCGCGCGCGGGCACACAACACACAGACACACACACACACACACACACACACACACACACACACACACACACACACACACACACACACACACACACACACACACACACACACACACACACACACACACACATATATATGTAGATATATACATGCTTTATGATCTAGCAGCTTGCACGAGAATGGTAGAGTCCGGATAGAGACTCGCATCCACGAAGAAAATGAAAATGTGTGGAAGAGAGATGTGTGGTGAACCTCGTACACGAATGAAATAAAGTAACAGAGAAGTGGCTGGCCAGTTAACGCATTAGTAGTCGGAGCCCGCGTGACCTGAGTACACGATGTCGCGGACGCGAGTTCAAGTAAACGCACCAAGAAGAGTATAAATCGCACACACACACACACACACGCGCGCGCACACACACACACACACACACACACACACACACACATATATATATATATATATATATATATATATATATATGACACACACACACACGCGCGCGCGCACATATATATATATATATATATATATATATATATATATATATATATATATATATGCGCGCGCGTGTGTGTGTGTGTGTGTCATATGTGCAGATATATATATACATATAAGATATTCTGGCAAAGTTTGAAAAGGCGTTTGAAATTTCGGATTGAGACAAAAATATATCGCGGTCAAGAATGGGCGCTCTTCGGGTGTTCAAAATCTCATTCCGAAGTTAAAAAGTATCGAATGCACGTTTATCTTTTATTCTCTGGGATTCCGCTCGTACTCGTTAGATGATGTTGAAGGTGATTGTTCATTTTTCTATTTTTTTCCTATCGTAATGATGCTCGTGCGTTTTTTATTTTCCTTCTATCATAATGATGCTTTTGTTATTTTTCTCTTATTAAATTGACGATGAAGGTGGTTGTTACTTTTTTATTTTTCTCCTATCGTTATGATTCGGGTAGTTTTTTGTACAAGCTTTTATTCAAATTGACTTTTTGTGAGATGTAAAACGGAAAATCGATATTTCACCCACTTCCCGACTACTCGGAGCACTGAACGTTTGCAAACGTGCATCTAAAAGGTGACGATGCATGGTTCGAATTAAAAAAAAATATCCACAAAATTTTCAACATTTCATGTAAAATTGGCAATAACTAATTCATGGAATTTCATGGAGTCCATGGAAAATCTTACTGACACGTACAAAAAATGTGTAACCGACTGTGTTTGTATGTGAAAAGTTTATGTGTAGCAATCAGTCGTAAGTTTAATTTCAATGACAGTCTTTGGTGTTTTTTACAAGCTTTCGATGGTCCTAACGTACAAACTCGTAAACTAGCAAACTACTAGTAACAACTGACTAGTAAAATCAATTTAAGACTACAAAGTCGAAAATAATTTATATGTAAAAAAATATTTTAGAAAAAGTTTCAGTTTAATGTACTAAAAAGTAGAAAATGACTTTTTTTTACCAAATCACCTATATGTGACTATGAATAGAAGCTCGGGGCGCACAAAATTTAGACATATAATCTTTAATTTACATAAATCCGTCAACGTATCGACTGTATTAAATTTACTGTAAAACAAACTTAGATGTCTTAAATAAATATCCTGAAAGTGAGTATAAACGTGTGATAATAATTTCTCTAATTACTATTGTTCTAAATTGAATACGGTTAAGGGGTTACCCCCACTTGCGATTTTGAAAAAATCGATTTTTTTTATTGCATTTTTTCGAAGTATAAGTATCTGAGAATATGTCCTGAAAATTTCAAGTCGATCCGAACAAAATTAACTGAGATATGAGCGTTGAAAGAGAAGAATCTGTTGTGTAAACGACCGGCTAGTCTGCCGTCTGGCGTGCTCGACCCTCCCTCCGACCTTCAATGCATTGTTCGATGAAAAGGGTCGTATACCTGGCATTCACAACGTTCATATAATAGACTGGAATTTATAAAAACGGGCCCGGAATAGATGACTCTATTTAAGTTTACAAAAAAAAATATTTTCTTCGTGTAAACTGAAATTGAAACTTTAAACGCGTTTTTCTCAAAATGGCATTTCTGAAGTCGGTGACCAAGATTACCCGAACACTAATGAACCGATCTTCTTGAAATTTTGCAGGCTTATTTAATACATAAAAATGTAGTCTTTAATCGTTCGATTTTTTTTTCGAAAAAAATGGCCGTTTTATAGCCAAAAAACGGCCGTTTTTTTTTCGTTAAAATCAAACCATTAACTTTGACTGTCCGCCATTTTGTGAAAAATGAATATTTTTTAAAATCCTTCGATTAAAGACTAGTTTATACTTATATTTGACTAAATCCATCCGCATTTTTTTCAGATGATCCACTTCGCCGCAATGTTGGTCACCGCAAACCGTGTATATAAAAACATTATTTCATTGACGGCCATTTGCCACTAAACAATGTAATATTTTTCAATGAAAAAATTACTGAAAGTTCTTCAAGATATGTTCTTTAAGATGGTATATTGATCGATTAAAAAAGTTTTGTAGTTTTCTTTTAAAAAATTCATGAAAAAGGCCTTTTTTTGCGCTACAAGTGGGGGTAACGCCTTAATGAAACTGAATTGATCAAATGCATTAAACATTAAAAAAGTTGAGCGAACCAAGGTTTAGGTCACACATATCGGTGACGTGGCAAAAAAAAAAAATTCTACTTTTCAGTACATTAAATAAAAGCTTGTTTTTTCCAAATGTTTTTTTACATATAAATTTTACAAATATAAATATAAATTTTATGAAATGACAGTATGAGTTTATCATTGCAAAGATAATCAAAAGGGTCGCGATTTGGCTTCGTAATTTTGGGATTGCAATCGATTAACATTTTTTCGGCTTGTAATTTTTCTGTGCAAGGTTATTCACCTATGTATATTTATAATAATGAAAAACAGTTGATTCGTCCAATTCAGCGATCTCGATCTGTTAACTGATCCTTTTTCCGACCCCTGATGGACACAAAAAGCACAAAAAAGAAATTGAACAAATAAAACTTGGAACGAGACTCTGCTGTAAGGATGACGTAACAATTCGGAAGATGCTGACGTACCAGTGGCGGATCAGCAACTTTGGACCGTACGGAAACCGAGAGGATTGTTCTCGGGAAATGCTGACGTCAAGGAAACGTCAGTGCCCGCATCTCGTCACACATGTATAACAAGTCTCCGATTCGTATTTCAAAGCGCGGCATACCTAACTTGGAACACTCATGCGCTCGTGTATAATTTGTCGCCTATAGAAGGATATCGCGAAAAAAAGACGCACGGAGACCACATGGCAATCGCAAAGATACGAAGCGTCGATATGATCGATGAACTTTCGCGTCATTGCACGACCAATAATATGATCGATCAATGAACCTTTGCTATCTGTGCCTGCCGCATTTCGTTTCCGCATTTGTGATCCTCGTGTGGATGTACCGCTCGACTATGTACTCCCGTATAATCGCGTACACGTTTTTTTTTTTGCTACTCACCACGCTTGATGAGGTAATAGAGATTTATCGAAGAGTATATAAATCTTCTATCTGCGCGGACAGTAAAATATTGCGGTTTATATATATATATATATATATATATATATATATATATATATATATATATATATATATATATATATATATATATATATCTGTTAATAGAAAAGATTCGCAATCACTACATAACATGACAATTTATCTGAGCGGGGATTCCTGAAACCCCAGTGTGAGAATAATGAACCTGTCCACGGTTGAAGTGACGTTTGTTCTGCCTCTCTTTCGTTGAGTGCTGAGAAAAATGTAGCCAATGCAGAAGTGGTTATTAAAGTTGCCCCTGGAGTCTCCCTGGAATTGAATCCCCATCAACCCCTCTCTCTCTCTCTCTCTTGCTTTCCTCGTCCTTTCCCGTGCAGAAATTTGTTGGGGAGTTCCAAGATCCTACCACAACCCTATAGGGATCTGATACGGACGCCACATGTAGGGAGTCCGCATGGGAATCCAATTGGATTCTGCGCTATTTCCCGATCAAGGGGTAAGGCCACAGTAGAATTTTCAAAAAATCAATTTTTCTCGCTAAAACGGTGCTTTATCATCGTAAGAATAAGTTACTTTTCGATTTATAGCAAGAACATTTTTTTTCACCGACTTTGAGCGTACAACGTAAGCCCACCTCTGGCATGGCCATAGAGTACCTACAACTTCAAACGCGTTTTTCTCGAAACAGCTTTTTTCCAATTGGCGTGACAAATAACTTCAACAATTTTCACTCGATTTACTTCAAATTAAAAAGTTATGTTCGCAATTGCATTTAGCAGAGAAGTACGTACGGAATTTCTGATTGATCGAAAACTTTTCACTTTATGAGCAGTTTTATGCGAAATTTTTCACCGAAAATTCATTCAAATACCTACAACTTTTGAATAAAACAACATTTTTTTAATCCCGTACGTACTTCTCTAGGTATTGTAATGTAGATTGACGAAAAATTTTGTTTTTTGTTTCTAAGTAAAAAATTGTGGATGCTAAATATCACGCCGCGGAGCGCCTAAAAAAAAGAACAAAAGAAAATATTAGGAGTCGGCCGTTTTGTGCATCGAAAAAAAAATACACATCTATATAGGGATTTGTCAGGGACACCGCACATAGGGAGGATCTCATTGGGATCCAATTGGATTCTGCACTGTTCCCCGATAAACGCCATTCGAAAATGCTTCCCACGTTCGAATCGAAAATATGTTAAGTCACGAAAAAAATCTCGGCGTGTTAAAACATAACCTGCAAGCTTCATGAGCGTGTACGCGTGTGGTGATATGTTGAAGTGCAGTAAAATAAATAACAAACGATGATTATAGTGGATTTGTAGTGATGTGATTAGAATTCACTTTTAAGATATACTTTTTGAAGCGATTTATACTACTTCAAGGGGGAAGATACTTTTAGGGGAGGAAAACATTTCCTGATTCTCAAGATTTTTTTTAAGGAAAGCTTCCTTCACCATTTTTGAGACTTAGGGCTGTTACGAAGTATTTTTTAAACATTAGTCTTTAAAAATGGCGACATTATAGCACGGTCTTCTTAAACTGCATTTTCAAAACTGACGTGACGTATAGCTAAAGAACTAATCGACCGATTCTGATGAAATTTGGTATAAATCTTTCTAACCTTCCCAGGTAGGAATTGACGATGAAAAAAAGGCTCGCCAAGCTCTGAAACAAGGCTCACATTTTTTAATTCAGGCTGAGCACCAGCCTGATTTCAGGCCTAGCTCAACCCCTGAATGATAACGCGGTTTCAGGCTGTTGCACACAGGCTTGACCAAAGGCTGGTAGAAAAGCCTGCACTAAGCCTGAAACGACGAAACAACAAGGTTCAAAACGAGCCTTAATGAAGCCTTCACGAGCATTTATGACCAAGCTTATCCCAAACTCTTCTCGAGG
>OY723392.1:20816471-20856471 GCA_963210295.1 Ophion ellenae
TAGTGTCGGGCGCCCTACCCACTTAGCCATTCTAACACTTAGAGAATCCATCGTTTGTTCGTTCCTTACTTTTATGGCGATAATTTTATTCGTGACATTAAAGTTTAACGACAATTTTGTTGGTCCATTCAGGCTGTAAAAATAACTCGCTCGTTTTGGGTGAAGTTCCGAAAAGCATACTCCTCTGATCGAGCTGAAATTTTGCACCGAACTTCCTGTCATTATCCTAAGAGAAACCGTTAACGAATTTTTGACGACTGGCAATAGTTTTCGATATATCGCATTGTAAAGTTTATTATTTCACGCCATACGAGTATATCTATATATCCGATAGATACCCCCCACTCCTCCGGCCGCGCTGCTTACTGGCAAACAGTGCTCGCCCGTATGTGCATATCACTTGCCATGTGGGATGGGTTTGTTTGGGTTTATTTAATATAGTAGAAGCGCAGTACAATAAATAACTTTCAATATACGATATATCGAAAACTATTGCTAGTCGCCAATATCCTTTTAAAGGTTCTTCTAAAATATTGAAAAGAAGGTCGGTGCAAAATTTCAGCTTCATCAGTGGGATATGCTTTTCGAAACCTTATCCCTTGTTTTTACGTGTTACAGTTTAACGACCTGCATTTGCAAAACGCCCAAAAACAAAGCATCAATGGCTGGAATAGATCTGGCAAGCCGTTCATCCGCCTACGATACCCCAATGCTGATCGCCATATTATCGGTGCGATGGTATTGGCCCACCAATGGCTGGCATAGATCTGGCAAGCCGTTCATCCGCCTACGATACCCCAATGCTGATCGCCATATTATCGCTGCGATAGTATTGGCCCGTGAATGGCTGCCATAGATCTGGCAAGCCGTTCATCCGCCTACCCCAATGCTGGTCGACGAAATATTGGCCGATTATCAGCAAACCGTTTGATGGCTGAATGCTGGCATTTTTGTTACGACAGGCGACCCTATATGGGAATATTGCTTTTTTTTCCTGTCTGAATGTATATCTCGCCTTAAAGAATGCCCAGACCCGAACTAGACCCTGATGAGCACTCGTAACCCCATCAATTGCATTCCCGCGACTCTAAAAATAATGGAAGCAATAATCGAACGAAACACACGTGCAAAAGGAGAGATCAAGAAGATTTTTATGCCTATGTCGGCGTTTGTGCTCTCGTACGAAGAATTTTTCGGTACAATTTACGAAGAAGAAGCGCACTCATAGAATGCACGTGCGGCCAACAACCGTATGAATTCTCGGCTTTCCGTTTGAGAGACGAAGAAGAAGGGACCTGTGCTCCAAAGGCGGAGAAGCCCGAGTAACTCGGGCTC
This sequence comes from Ophion ellenae, assembly GCA_963210295.1. Lineage (NCBI taxonomy): Eukaryota > Metazoa > Arthropoda > Insecta > Hymenoptera > Ichneumonidae > Ophion > Ophion ellenae. Next base: position 20,817,807 of record OY723392.1, read on the forward strand.
CGTGAAAACGGGGTTAGCTCTTCGGTCTCCACTTTAGGTCCGTGTGTACACCACTCGTGGGACGTCATCTTCGCTCGTGATAGCGATATACCGGGTGAAAGGAAAAACACCCGGAATTCAGATAATTCGCGCATGCGGTAGGGTACAAACAATCATCGCAAATATAATAATGATAATAATAATAAGAATAATGATAAAGTTGCGTCTTACCTTGTCCTCGCACGTTTTGTGGCACGTGTATTTGCAGACTGTTGAAAAACAAACAAAAATAATCATTATAAAAACAGTCAGTTGTTCCGTCGTGTTTATTAAGGGGTCTTCTCACTTTGGACGCTACAAAGGCTATTTTCACGAATTTTTAGCTACGTTTATATTATAGATATTGATATAAAAGTTGTTGCACTTAATAAATACACTTTCGAAATACATTTTTTTTAAATGTATTTATTTAAGTCAATATTTATAGATGAAAATTATGGTTAAAAGAATGTCCCAAAAAAATTGTAGGTCTGCGCTGTTGATGAAATCTCGGAGATGGATAATTCGAAACAAAAAATCAAACGGTTTTCGATTCAGTGTGTTAATGGCTATAGCGCATACGATTTTTCATATATGCAAAAATAACAAAATGGCGGAGATTTTTCGAAAAAAAAACGTATTTTTTCACCGTTTTTGGCAAAAAAATAGTAAATATCAAAATTTAAAAAAAAACCCTTGTTATGCGCTATCGCTATAGTTGTAAAGAATATGTGGTTAAAATTTCATAAGGATCGGTTCAGAAGTTTCGAAGCTTTTATCAACAAACCGTCGAAATACGTTTTTTTCGAGAAAAACGCGCTTAAACATTGTTTGGGTTATATAAATACGTAAAAAAATGTTAAGGAGGTACACCAGCTTCATACAATGTTGCCATGCTAAATCATGGTAAAATTTCAAAATGGTGATGGATCAATAAAATTTGGTGAATATATTCTTTAGTATTATATATGTCAATACAATTTTTTTCAGATTTTGTCATTGTGCCGTTATCGAGTAATTGAACATTGAAGTTCACGTGTATAAGCATAGCGTTTTTATAGATATAGGTATATATTCCGGGTATAAGAATAAACGCTTGTGAATTATTTGTAAGAAAACGGCACAACCAAAAAATCTGAAGAAATTTGTATCTACATGAATAATACTAAAGAATATATTCACCAAATTTTATTGATCTATCACCATTTTGCTGAAGCTAGTGTACCTCCTTAAATGTATTTCGAAAGTGTATTTATTAAGTGTAACAGCTTTTATATCAATATCTATAATATAAACCTATCAAAAAAATCATGAAAATAGCCTTTTTTGGCATCTAGAGTGAGAAGACCCCTTAATGATAAAACTTCGAAAAATGCGACTAGCAGAAGAATTTTCCTAGTCGCAACTTTTCAGAGAAAATGTCAACATGTCGAAATCTACTAGATTTGTGCGCAATTTTTTTATTCCATTTTATCGTTGAGTATAATAATCGGTTGTGACTTATTTTTATTAAGCGCCGTTGTAATTTACCAGTGATTGAGAAGGAGCCTGTTTATGGCCCTACAAAAGTACCTACGGCTCTCCGCGAGAGGAATACCTTAAGGGGTTACCCCCACGTGCGATTTTGAAAAAATCGATTTTTTTTATTGCATTTTTTTGAAGTATAAGTATCTGAGAATATGTCCTGAAAATTTCAAGTCGATCCGAGCAAAATTGACTGAGATATGAGCGTTGAAAGAGAAGAATCCGCGTTGAAAGAGCGTTGAAAGAGAAACTTTAAACGCGTTTTTCTCAAAATGGCATTTCTGAAGTCGGTGACCAAGATTACACGAACACTAATGAACCGATCTTCTTGAAATTTTGCAGGCTTATTTAATACATAAAAATGTAATCTTTAATCGTTCGATTTTTTTTTCGAAAAAAAAGGCCGTTTTATAGCCAAAAAACGGCCGTTTTTTTCGTTAAAATCGAACCATTAACTTTGACAGTCCGCCATTTTGTGAAAAATGAATATTTTTTAAAATCCTTCGATTAAAGACTAGTTTATACTTATATTTGACTAAATCCATCCGCATTTTTTTTCAGATGATCCACTTCGCCGCAATGTTGGTCACCGCAAACCGTGTATATAAAAACATTATTTCATTGACGGCCATTTGCCACTAAACAATGTAATATTTTTCAATAAAAAAATTACTGAAAGTTCTTCAAGATGTGTTCTTTAAGATGGTATATTGATCGATTAAAAAAGTTTTGTAGTTTTCTTTAAAAAAAAATCATGAAAAAGGCCTTTTTTTGCGCTACAAGTGGGGGTAACGCCTTAAAGTTGTTGCGTCTCGACCGCACTCCCCGAGCGTACTCCTTATAATTTCTACAACTCGGCTAATTTTATGAGTATAATTAAACGGTTTTCACAGATGTATTAAAAAACGTAGATTAGTAAAAATTTAGGATAATAAAATAAAATTTAAAAATTAACGATTTTTTCAACTTTCCAGACAACAATACTGCCTTAATTTTCAAGTCCTTTTTTTCGTATCGTTTCATTGATAATTCTTTCGAGGTTTCAAGTATACGCGATTAATTTCACGAGAAAGTTCGAATAAAGCCGAAAATAAAAAGAAACAACTACAGTATCGTTTGCAATTCGCGGCTACTGTACAAGTTCTGAGGGATCGCGAACTTTGAGGGTAAATGACCCACGGGACTTTTTTCGTATACCGACCGAGCAATCGGAAGCGCCATCTCTCGCGTATCAGCCCAACGCGGATGGTAAGTTACCATCTGTTTGTTCTTGGAAAACCAACGTTATCGACTTACCCCTGCAGCAGGATGCCTGTTTGATCATCGACTGGTGACAGAGATGACACGGTCGGGATCTTCGCAACTGTTTCGTACGGAAGACGTGACACTGTGGCTCGAATTCATTCTGCAAGAACGGAGAAAAATTAGCTCCGATGCCTTATCACTGAATTAATCATAACAAATGTGTTTGCCCAGAAATGAGATGCAATATTGTAATGTGACCGAGATTGCGGATGTTTCCTCATACACTTGCCAGACGATTAGAATTAACCCAAATTCACGATATCGCGTTTGACCGCCGGTTTATCGGCAGATGCCGCAGCGTCTTGACGCCTTATGATTAGGAAAGCAAAATTAATGTATTTGCAGCCTGTTAAGGAAGGCCCAGCGTTTAACTAATGGACAATAAATGTATGTTGAAGAATGCTGATTTTTTGAGACGTCGATGTGGCCATTGAAATACCACTGATTTTCGTCTGATTCGATATGTCATATGTACAGATTTTTTTTGGTCGTCTTGTGCAGCTGATACCGCGTGTATGTAGAAAATTTGGTTCACGGATACGTAAAAACTGGATTTTTGGGTCGTATCGTATACCAAAGTTTAAGGGGTCTTCTCACTTTAGACGCTAAAAAAGGCTATTTTCATGAATTTTTTTGATAGGTTTATGTTATAGATATTGGTATAAACCTATCAAAAAAATAGTGACTTAAATAAATAAATCAATTTTGTTACATGTATTTCGAAAGAGTATTTATTCAAATACACTTTCGAAATATATTTAACAAAATTTGAAAATATTTTTAATATTTTCAAAAACTTTTAATCAATTTTGTTAAATGTATTTATTTATTTAAGTCACTATTTATAGACGAAAATGGTAGTTAAAAATATGGCCTAAAAAAACTGTAGGCCTGCGCTGTTGATGAAATGTCGGAGATTGATCATCCGAAACGAAAAAATCCGGTAACGACATTTTTCGAAAAAACAAAAAAAACGTATTTTTTCACCGTTTTTGGCAAAAGAAAATAGTAAATATTTTTTTAAAAACCTTGACATGCGCTATAGCTATAGTTGTAAAGAATATGTGATAAAAATTTTATAAGGATCGGTTTAGTAGTTTCGAATATTTTATCAACAAGCCATCGAAAAACGTTGGTTCGAGAAAAACGCGTTCAAACATTGTTTGGGTTATATAAATACATGAACATTTTTTAAAATGTATTTCGACAGTGTATTTATTGAGTTTAAAATTTTTTATATTAATATCTATAATATAAACCTATAAAAAAATTCACGAAGATAGCCTTTTTTAGCGTCCAAAGTGAGAAGACCCCTTAAGACAGAACCGTGTTCTGTGCAAAGAAATCGAGTTCTATATGAATAGTAAAAAAAAACCGTTGCCGTATAGTTTATTTTGTCCTCATAATCACATCACCAGAAAAAAAAAAACAAAAAATTGAGTCCGCTAATGATTAAAGCTAATAAATTTGTTTTCCATTGAGTATTTACTGAAGAGCTTTCTTATCAACGCAGAAGTCCATGGGATATCTTCCCATGGACTGAATTTCCATTCTCAGAATCCACTTGACGGATTCAGGCAAAACAAAGTGCAGGATAATTCTGGAAACGCTTATTTTCACGTGACGAAGGTTCAACAAAGAAACTTCCTTCGTTTTCACGCACAGTTTGCCCGAAGACGCAAACTTATGTAAAATGATAGATGCCATCTTAACATCAAGCCCCAACCCTACCAGCGCAAGTTCCGCTTGAAAAACCGAATGTTCAGAGAGCCACTATAATTTCGATGATCACATGTGATGACAGATTAATGTGACAGCTAATGATTCTAATCTAAGTCTATTAGGCAGAACGAGGGGCATTGAGCGATAAGTTCATGGTCTTTACAAAAAAAACGCCAATGGAAAAAGAGGGGACAGTAAGATGTGGCTAACACAACTGTACTGCCGTCATATGGAAGAAGGCGGCATCTTGAAAAAAATCGAAAATCCGTTTTACTATTCAGAACAATGGAAAATTTGGTACTGATTCCAACGGTACCAAAAATGCATTTTCGGTTTTTTTGTAGATGCCGCCTTCTTCCACATGACGGCAAAATAAGCGAAAAGTATACCCAAACTTGAGATTTGGAGATTGTTTGGCTATCTATTATCTCCGAAATAATTATTAACTATTGTAAAGAGCTTGTTAATATGGACATGGTTAATGCAGTGCTATCACAAAATCGGCCCACAAATACTAATGTTATGTACTGTACGTTTGGTTTTGTTCAGCTGTAACTTCTACTATTCTATTCAAGTTTGTACAACTCATATGGTTAACATCAACGTTTGTCGAGTATAACTTGTTAGAAGACCTTAAGAAAAATGATTATACAAAAAAATATGGTAATGTTTAGTAGTTTTAAAAACTACCCGTGTCTCACAAACTGTTACATGGTGTTTGTTGCGTTGCAATAATAGGATATCAGTTCAACACTTCTTTCTGTAGTTCACCTTCTGTTCTTGTTACACATTACTATGCGTATAGCAGGTCGCATGATATAATATGGTACAAATCACTATAAACATCGTCGCAAATCACACGCAACATTTTAAATCAATGTACATACAGGGGGTCTTTCTTATCTCTGCCACCCGAAATAACTCGGTAAATATGGACGTCGCAAAAAAATTTTCCGGACAAAAGTTGTACGGTGTGAAGGGGGCCCATCAAATGCGACCTTTTTTTCGGTGGAGACGCTGACGCACGGTAGGGTCACCTCCACTTTTTAAAATGGAATGGTACATTTTTTTTCAACAACCTTGTGGCCAAGGTCATTCAAGGTCAGCATCGATTATACAAATCTAAATATCTCGGGTCGCTACCAAATATTTGGTAGAGATCCGAGATATTTAGATTTGTATTTCATCTTAATAGGTGACCTTGAATGACCTTGAACGACATTGACCCCTAATGTTTTTATGCGGTATGAGGTGCGCCGCAAGATGGTTTGAAAAAATGTACCATTTCATTTTCAAAAGTGGAGGTGACCTTCACTGTGCGCCCGCGCCTCCATGGGAATAAAAAAAATTGGTCGCATTTGATGGCCCCATCACACCGTACAACTTTTGTTTGGAACATTTTTTTGTGGCGTCGATAGTTACCGAGTTATTTCGGGTGGCAGAGATAAGAGGGACACCCTGTATATTGTAGTCCTGTTCACTATTAAGATCTTGGGGGAGTACATTTTTTTTTAATGTCAGGGAATATCCATTTCATGAAATTCCACTATATTATGTAGCATTGAACAATCAACGTATGCTTATAAAATTGTTAGTTGCAGTTGCTAGCTGCTAAAATATTAATAAGCAGTACTAAACTTTTGGCAGTAACTATCGCAATACAACATTATCGTTCCGTCAGGGAAATACAAAATATATTAGGACATGGAATTAATGCGTAGCGTTTTTGTAATGAAAAAAAATATTTATTTTTAATGAAAATAAAAAAACACATGAAGAAAGGATTGCCCCTCGCTTTCTACTACTTTTGACCATCTTTCGGGCAGGTTACGAATACCGTGTCGGAAGAACGCCTCGTCTTTAGATGCAATGCACGAATCGACTTATTTTTTACAATTTTCGTGAGAAGTGAATTTCTGCTCGGACAAGCTATGAGCAATCGAACGAAAAAAATGGTAATCAGAAGGAGCGATATCTGGAGAATACGGCGGGTGGGGTAGGACTTCCCATTTAAGTCTTTCCAGATATGTTTGTACCGGTTTTGCGATGTGCGGACAAGCATTGTTGTACAGTAAAATGACTTTGTCGTGTCTTTCGAAGTATTCCGGCCGTTTTTCTTTCAATGCACGGCTCATGATCATCAATTTCAGTCGGTAGCGATCCCTTGTTATGGTTTCATTCGGTTTCAGCAGTTCATTATAAATCACACCCCTCTGATCCCACCAAATACAGAACAGGAGCTTATACCCATGTATATTTGGCTTTGCCACTGATGTTGATGGTTGGCCGGGCTTAACCCATGACTTTCTGCGCTTCGGATTGTCGTGATGGATCCATTTTTCATCACCAGTAACAATTCGATGCAAAAAACCGGGAAAAAAGCGGGAAGTAAAACTCCCCGCAAAAACACTTTATTCGGCAGAAATGTTGACATATTCAATAAATTATAAAGTGTTGTTATTTACGATTCAAAAAGAGGTTACGTACAGCAAACGACATTCAATGATAGCTGCTTCACGATGAATACATTACTGTCGGTAACAACGAAATACTGTACTACCTACGCCATCTTTCGTAAAACGCTACGAATTAATTCCAACACCTAATAGTCAAAATATGGTCAGAAAACACCATACATTTCTCTCAGTGTGATTGATACTGACGAAATGTCATCTAATTATGGTATTGAAGTTTGCATCGTTATAATGGAACGACATTCTTTTCTCATTCCCGTATTTTTTTGCAGTTAGGCTACGAATCCCACAGCTTTTTTTTAAGAATCCTCATTAAAAATATACACCCAAAAGCTGCAAAATCAGATTTTTGATAATAATCAAAATAAAGAAATAAAAAAATCGAGAAGAATTTTCGTTGCATTCCAACGATGCGAACCTCAACACCATTTCTAATTGCAGATATTATTAGGTGCGCAACTAAGTTCTCGCTGTTTTTTTTATGAAAATGCCATTTTATTGTGAAAAAATGGTTATAAATGAATCATTCAAAATATTGCCCATCGCTAGCGACAACTTTTTCCCATCTTTCTGGCAGAGCTCGAATACCGTCACGGTAGAAGTGTTCGTCTTTTGAGGCTATCCACGAATCAAGCCATTTTGAGATGTCTTCATATGAGCGGAACTGCTGATTAGCCAGACCATGTGCCATCGAACGGAACGAGTAATAATCGGACGGCGCAATATCTGGGGAATATGGCGGGTGGGGTAGGACTTCCCATTTGAGCGTTTCTAAGTAGGTTTTAACGGGTTTGGCAACGTGAGGCCGAGCATTGTCATGCTGTAAAATCACTTTTTCGTGCCTCTGCTCGTATTGTGGCCGCTTTTCGCGCAGTGCTCGGCTCAATCGCATCAATTGAGTTTGATACCGTTCCCCAGTGATGGTTTCGTTCGGTTTCAACGGCTCATAATAAAAAACACCGCCCTGGTCCCACCAAATACACAGCAAAACCTTCGCAGCGTGAATATTCGGCCGAGCCGACGACGTAGGAGCATGGCCGGGCAGTCCCCATGATTTTGTTCTCTTTGGGTTGCTGCAATGAATCCATTTTTCATCACCCGTAACGATACGATGAAGAAAACCCTTCCTTTTTTGCCGCTGGAGCAGTTGTTCACAGGCGAAAAAATGACGCTCAACGTCTCTCGGCTTCAAATCATAAGGAACCCAAGTTCCTTGTTTTTGAATCATTCCCAACGCATGCAATCGCTTGGAAATGGCTTGGCGGGTAACTCCTAATGCTGAAGCGAGCTCTTTTTGCGTTTGGCACGGATCCTCATCGAGCAATGCCTCCAATTCAGCGTCTTCGAAGGTTCTTGGCCTTCCTTCACGTGAACGGTCGTCAACATCGAAATCACCGTCTTTGAAGCGACGGAACCAGACACGGCACGTTGTTTCACTTAGAGCAGCATCTCCGTAAACTTTGTGGAGTTCTCGATGCGCTTCGGCCGCCGTTTTCTTCGAATGAAAGAAGAAAAGCAACACTTCCCGCAAATGACGATTATTTGGCACAAAATCAGACATTTTCACACAACCAAAAGTATACGACGCAAAAGCAAAATCACTAATGTGTCAAACCGGTTTGTTTACCATATGTCTAAGCTTGGTTCATGACGTTTTGGTTATGTCACAATCGACCAGCACTTACTAGTGGAGCCATCTCTTGAAAAACAGCGGGAACTTAGTTGCGCACCTAATAGTAAACGGCCTCTTCATCATGTCATACCGAAGATGACTTCGACACGGCGATTGAGGAAACAGAAGCAGAATTCGTTTCAATCTTCATCTTCCAAAGAAGCCTCCAAGTGTCGACAGGTAAATATCACCCTCAACGAATCAAACAGCGCTGAGCCAAAGTGCTCAAAGCACAAAATAAATAGGCGGGCTACAAAACCGCCTGGTTAGGAAGATTGAATACAATAAATCGCGGCGACTCGTCTACGTGACAGGGCGATGGTCACTTTCATAGCATGGACTGATTTATCACTATGTCGATAGGATCACTCGGGTCGGGGCGTCGCTAGTTGTAAAATTCAACACGATCGAGCCTCGCAGTTTCACACACGCTTTTTGCTATAGGGCCTTTTCTCAAGGGTTCAGTGCTATACGTTCGAGACGCCCTGGTAGAGAGCCAAGTTAGATCGTGATTTTCGTATCGCGGATGTGCAAAACAACTGCTCGTGGTCATGATGTATCGGACGAAAATATAGTACGTGTGGTGGCGGAGCAATCGTTCGGATTCATCGTGATGCATGATAAACCCTAAACTGGTATTGTATCATACGGCTACCGATGTACATATACATATTCACGTATAACACATTTTGAGCGCACCCGCGCGTTATTGCGCAAAGCACGAGATATGTAGGAACGACAGTTGCGCCCCGTTTCTGCGCTCATCTGTACTAGCGGCAGAAGGCAGCAGCAGCGAGCCTGCCGCACGGTATGCGAAATGCACGCGAGGATAATCCTAGCGCGCCCCGAGGCGCGCTAGGATCCTAAGATGCGCGGCTTCGATTACACGCACGCGATCCACGCGCTCAGCACCGTCCGCTCCAATACGTTCCTTATACCATATTCCAGCGTTCATTGGCTACCTGGGTAGCTCTCGGACCCCTTGTGCTCTTCTCTTCTCTCTCTCTCTTTCTCTCGATCCTTTCTTCTTAAGGGGGTAAGCCACAGTAACGGGTATAAAATCATGTGCGAATTTAAGGGAGACCTTGTCCTCGGAGTGCCATATTTCAGGTGTTTACATTTTATTTTTTTTAAAGGAAACGAGTAAAGCTTTTTGAGTGTGGTTTTTTTCTTGCTTTTATTCATGATATACAGAACGTTAAAAAAAAAAATTTTGAAAAAAAAAACCAAAATGGCGGCCGTTGCAGCTCCGCCAAAAAAGGTCCTTAAATCGCGGGAGGTAAACGGCTGACATCACTGCCCCCTCTTTGTTGATCTGAAATACAAATTCAAAGCATATTATCAATCTGTGACCCTTTCGTCATGGAATGACGGATGGGTTTTTCGTTTAGTACAAATTTCGGAAAAAGGCAATTTAAAAAAAATCGAATTTTCGCGTTTTTCTTCGCATAAAAAGATAAATAATAAATGCAAAAATGTATCTATCGAAAAAACGATCCGTCATTCCGTGAAGACATATTTTCTGAGTATGCTCTCCAAATTTCAGGTCGATATGTTAATTGCAGCGGTCAGGAGAATGTCAGCCATTTTTAGAAACGTGTTTTCGAGAAAAACGCTTTTAAAGTTTTGTAATGTGTTTACACAAATGTGTTTATAATTACCGCTAATCGGCAATGCCTGGTCCATAGAGGCATCCCTCCTCTTCTTCTAGCTGCTCATGTTGAGCCGCTAACATCTCCCGCTGCATTTCAAGGACAAAGTCTCCCTTAACAATTTTTCTTCGTATGAAAAAGTGATTCACTCGTAAAATTAATTACACATCTATTTAGTATGAATATAAAGCTGTTAGAAAATATATTTTTTTTTTCGATGTACAATATGGCCCACTACTAATATTTTCTTTTGTTTTCTTTTTTTTACCGCTCCGCGGCGTGAAATTTAGCATCCACTCATTTTTACCTAGAACGAAAAACAAAAATTCTCGTCAATCTACATTAGAATACCTAGAGAAGTACGTACGGAATTAAAAAATATTGTTTTATTCAAAAGTTGTAGGTATTTGTATGAATTTTCAGTGAAAAATTTCGTATAAAACTGCTCATAAAATGAAAAGTTTTCGATTAATACAGAAATTCCGTACTTCTCTGCGAAATGCAATTAGGAACATAACTTGTAAATTTGAAGTAAATCGAGTGAAAACTGTTGAAGTTATTTGTCACGCCAATTGGAAAAAAGCTGTTTCGAGAAAAACGCGTTTAAAGTTTTAGGTCCTCTATGGCCGTGCCAGGGGTGGGCTTAAGTTTTACGCTCAAAGTCGGTGGAAAATAATGTTCTTGCTATAAATCGCATAGCAACTTATTCTTATGATGATAAAGCACCGTTTTAGCCAAAGAAAAAAAATCGATTTTTTTATTTCTACTGTGGCCTTACCCCTTAACATCGTTGTGCACGCTCGTGCTATTCTTCTTCAAGCGCTTTCTCCCGCTCTTTGCCGGCGCGTTTATTTATCTCGAGAAGCTCGCACGAGCTGAGTATAAACCAGGAAACAAACGGGAGAAAGCCGAAGAGGGAGAAGATCACCGCAGCATCGATCGAGGATCTATGCGGTAAACGGACGAATGGGCTGTGTGGATTTCCAGGAGCTTAGCATTCTTGTGGAGATTCGCTCGCAACCCTTTGACCGTAACGGCCTTTTGATTTTTGTTCTGCTCGTTGTATGTATATATATATAGAGAGAAAAATGTTGTAATTTGACTTTAAAGAGGTATAAATGAGATTTCATAAAAGAATCAAATAGGTGATTCTTTTATGAAATCACCTTATGTGATTTCATAAAAGGTCATTGTCAGGTCTCCATGACCTGACAATGATCTGTCAATGACCTGTCAGTCATCTGACATTTTTATTTATTAATAAAACGTACGATTTATTTTAAAAGTACGAATATTTGTATTTCGATATAAGGTACAAACATGGAGGTTATGGGTGGAACACAATATCTGATAAAAGGCCGCCTCGTCCCTGTTGCAAACGTTCACTCTTTTGACGAAATTTTCAACAACATTTTGGCATAATTGCGGACGACTTTCATTAATGGTGCGCCCAATTGCTTCCTTGAGTTCCGGAATGGTCTGTAGATCATTGGCATACACGGTTCCTTTTAAAAAAATCCCAAAGAAAGATCCAATGGCACGATCTCGGTGGCCAATTCAATTGGCGGACCATGAAACTCCGTCTGCAATATCTATGCAGTAACAATGCAGCAAATAACAATTTCTATGCGTTGCTCGATCCATGACTAAACCTCAATACTTCCTGATGCCAGTTGTCGAAGATTAGTACTCTATGTTCGTCACAAAAAAATGGCGCGCGACCTAAAACTCCAGGTGATTTTGAGACATCCTTTATTCGGGAATGTCAGAAAAAGTTTATATTTTTTCGGGTGATCCACTTGAGGTCCGGGGTGATGCGGGAAGCATTGAAAATTTTAGTAAGTCGACAATACTTTTCGTGGGTTGGAACCTGTTTGTATTCGTAGATCCGTGAACGTGGGGAGAATTGTACATTTTCTTTCTCTAATTAAAAACTTGCCTGCAGGTTCCTATGACCCCTCTATGGGAATGTTTGTTCACTCGGCAAATTACCCGTGCAGAAATTATCGTAGGGACCCAATTGGATTCCCATACTTGTCCCCACTTCTTGATAGGGATCCAATCGGCCATCGCATTGGATTCGGACTATAACGTTACGCTTGAACATTGGATTCTGATAGAGATTTCCCATCGTATCCAATGTAAAAATCCAATTTGAATCCTAAGAAGTTCCCACAACATGGAACAGAATGCGATACCATAAATATTAAAAATAAGTGGTTTAAAAAAAACGTTTGACTCGTATCTCAAAATAGTATGAATTGCTTCAAAAAGTAGGTATGTCTTAGGGGGTCTTCTCACTTTAGACGCTAAAAAAGGATATTTTCATGATTTTTTAAATAGGTTTACCCATAGATATTGATATAATACTCGTTACACTTAATAAATACACTTTCGAAATACATTAAAAAATAATTAAAATGTATTTATGTAATCCAAACAAACTTTACACGCTTTTTTTTCTCTAAACAATGTTTTTCGACGCCTTATTGATAAAATCTTCGAAACTGCTGAACCGATCCTTATAAAATGTTAACCACATATTCTTTACAACTATAGCTATAGCGCATATCAAGGATTTTTAAAAATTTTGATGTTTACTATTTTTTTTTTGCCAAAAACGGTGAAGAAAACACGTTTTTTTTTAAATATCCGCCATTTTGTTATTTTTGGATATATCAAAAATCGTATGATATGCGCTATAGCCATGAACGCACTGAATCTAAAACCGTTCGATTTTTTTGTTTCGGATGATCCATCTCCGAGATTTCATCAACAGCGCAGACCTACAATTTTTTAGACATTTTTTTAACTACCATTTTCATCTATAAAAAAATACTTAAATGAATTTTAAAAAAATTAAATGTATTGCAAAATTGTGTTTATTAAGTGCAACAACCTTTACATAAATATCTACAATATAAACCTATCAAAAAAATTCATGAAAATGACCTTTATTAGCGTCTAAAGTGGGAAGACCCCTTAAAAAGCCATTAGGATCGCATCACTGGAAATCCACTGCATTTGTAGTTTGTTGTTCACTTTACTGCACTTTGGCAGAATATCACCACACACGTATACGCTCAGGTAGCGGTTGTGTTTTAGCACTTCGAGTTTTTTTCCCTCGACTTTTCGCATATTTTCGATTCAAACGTGGTAAGAAGTGTCAAATGGCGTTCATCGGGGAACAGTGCAGAATCCAGTTGGATCCCAATGAGGACTCCCTATGTGCGGTGTCTCCAGCAAATCCCTATGGAGATGCGAGTGCATCTTGGGACTCCCCAATAAATCTGTGCACGGGATCACGAAAGGATTTTTTTGGGTAGATCCAACATATTCCAGTTCAGAATTCCAAATGAGGAACTCCTCAAACGACGTCAATCAGAAAACAGCGCAAAAAACACTTTGGTTTCAATATGGACTGCCTATATGCAGGGTCCCTATCCAATCCCTATAAGGGTGTGGTAGGATCCGGGGACTTCATTGGCCCCTGTCCTGCTTGTTCACTTCTTTGCCTTACCTTGTGTCTTAACAGTGTGATTGACAATAACAATAGTTGTTTGATTATAAGACGAATGGCAACAAGCTGCTTTTTTGCTTTCACGATGGAGTCCCGTAAAGTAGAGTTCGTTTCGGTAGAATTTCAAAGTGCAGCAAAAAAGGATTACATTGGGGAACTTGTCACCGCGACGAGAACGTGATTGACGGAGTACTCGGCGGTAAGCAGCCAGGCGATTAAAGCCGATTTGATCGGATCAATGTGATCGTTTGAAAGATCACGCTTTGTTCGTGGTCTGGCGATGAAAAAAGCTATAAGCGGTGCGAAGGGTGGAGGTTGTCAGGAAATATATGGAGCGTGGGAGTTCGCGGGGCAATGTTCGCGTCTGGCGAGATTCAAACGGGTTCGTAGTACTCAAGAGAGGATTTTCGAGTGCTCTTCGAGTGCGCTGGCTTACAAGCTTCCTTCCCTCGCAATGCTTTTTTCTCTTCCTCTTTGCAACTGTGGAACATCGCACGGCGGGTTGCACGGTTTTTCGGCCATCCTGTCATTATTGGCAGTATCTTTGTCGTACGAAGTATCAGCAAGGAAGAGACACGCTGACAGACCGCTCTTTGCTTGCTTTTCCTCGTCTGCTTAGCTCGCCAACCACTGTGCCAACACTCGTGCTTCGCTCGAGGATGGAAAGAGAGGTGTATCGAGAACGAATGAAGAGACGAACAGAGACGAGCTTTGTCAGAAGTTCTTCAGTGATGGATATGATTCTCTCTCTCTCTCTCTCTCTCTCTCTCTCTCTCTATCTACCTATCTATCTAGCTCTTCTCTTCCTCCGTCTTTCTCTTGGTGATGTTTGCGCTTTGGCTGAACACGTGAGAGACTGTTCCGTACGAGCACTAGTATCACATCAGGGAACCCCAGCAGCGTACTTGGACTTGCACGAACCGCAGACGGACTCGCGAGCTCTGACACACGCACACACACACACACACACCGAGAGAAAAGGCTTGAGAGACTCTCGGCAAATGCCGATGTTCTCTCCATCATTCCGGAACGATCAAAGCGATGCTTTTATCTTTCAGACAGACTCCGAAGGGATTTTGCATCACTGCCTGTGCTCGGGTACAAGATTCAGTATCTTTCCTGGAAATTCGCCGACACGTTACCAACAATCGGCTAGAAAAGAACGGGAAACGTTTCGCTGGATCGCCCAATTGCCTTTGAGTGCCCCGTCAGATACTGCCGTATAGCCATCGACACAGAAACATCGATTGAACAATCGACGATGCCTAGATTCCATGGTAGACGTATTCAGCAATGAACCGAAGATGTTCCCGGATGGGAAAATATCGAAGTTCCTTGGGATTCTTAGATTGCTGTGAGATTTTTCAATAACTTGATCAATTGAGTGAAACTTTTGTCACTGAGCAACCTTTTTTCGATTTCGAACATCATCGGCTATTTCTAGCGGCTCCATTCGCAATATATACGCACTCGTTTGCTTTGGCGCCGCTACCGTTCGCTCATAATATGTGTCCCGCATCTCTCGCGAGGAACACGTACCGCGTTGCTCATTGTATTCTAATCCCTAACCGCGTTTAGTCGTACAGGTTACGTCAGGAGGTCGAACCAATATATATATATATATACCCACACACACACGTATATATATATATATATATATATATAATGCGTAATCTAGGATCTACTAGCATTAATAAATGCTAATCACTGAAGACTCTTACCGAGCTACAAAAGCCAGCAATGTCCTCGTTTCGGCCCCTGATTCACTACATAGTAGTCGTTCAATGAGGTCGCAATGTACCTCAGCGGGTAATGATTTATTATCGATTCAGCAAAATTAATTATGCAATAATATATATGTTTCTATGTAGGTATATCTGTCAAACCTAAAACACGTCTAAAACAGGTTTTAACATCAAGGAGAAACACGAAGATAAAGCAGCATGAGCTGCTAAGGATATATTCGATAAATAGGGCTACTAGGTACGCCAAGTAAGCAAAGAAGTCTAGGATTGGCACTGATCCAGTCAAGATAAACAATAGTGCGAAACTAAGTAGATCAGATGAGCATTGTCATTAGGAAAAAAATGGGAAACTGCTTAGCGTTTTGTTTTGTATAATGATGATAAATTTTGTTTGGCCTCCAGGAACTGATTAGAATGGCGGCATGATACGACGCGTTACCTTGGGACGTTACCGACAACGAAATTCAAAGCTAATCGGCTTAGTGATTTTTCTGTGATGAGGTAACTGGTATACAGAGATCACATCGAATCCATACATTAGTAGAATTCACTTGATGACTTTTCGTATGGAATATTGAAGTTCTTTTGGTTCTCGAGAGCGGGCTGGAATAGCCGGATCAAAGGTAGCCTATGTATTGCCCGGGGATTATACCTACCTACTAAAACTTACTGATATTGTGAAATTCCCGTGCGGAAATTGAGGTGGGGCTGTGATCGGGCCCCAATAATATTCCCCAAACTTTATTCGGGCCCTAATCTGGAAGCTACATGAGGGCCGTTAGCGGCCGGTCACACTTTGTCAACAAGGGCCATTAAAGGCGCAACGACCGGGGCCTTATAAGTTGCCTCAATGGCGCCTCATCAAAACCATTTTAGCGCCCTGAAAATGCCTCAACGGCGCCTCATCATAACCATTTCAGCGCCATAAAATATCCGTATCAGTGGATATACGTGTATGTTAAATGCGTCAGGGTATATCTGTATTTGTTTTTATGTAATTGTTCATGTGCATAGGTGTGGGCGTGAGTACATGTGTATGGATGTGTGCGCGCGTAGAAATGTGATTGCGTATTTGCATGTGAGCCTTTATGACAAACTGCAATGACAAAATTAATACAAAAAATAATCCATTCTAAGGAATGGATGTGTAGTAGAAATAAAAAAAATATATGGGTCTACTGAATGACTAGAATCTATTTCCATTGAGGGAAAGATCTGGAAAACAAAGACCAATTTATTTACTTATCCTACACAGTCAGATAGAGTTTATGAATGGCAAATATCAGCGAAGTCTTCAGAAGAAATAATTTTCCCTATGATGAGTATTGAGCGGAAATTAGCTGCTATAAAAATGTCGAGAAAACCGGTTGGGACTGTCCACACTTATGCGCTAGCATTACTCCATGTATGAGTGAAACCATGAGTAATTGTTTGTATCTATGTAAAAGGTTTCTTTAATTTGATAAATAAATACTGTCTGATGTTTGTCTGCATATTTGTGTTCATCGTTGATTTTTTATTTGCTAATGCCCTTACGCTTTTTCCCAATTTGCGTTCGATAATATTATTTGATCGATGTATATAATCGATTTGAATAATTGAAATACCATCAACCATACAGCCTAAGTTATTTATACTGGTTTATCGCTATAATAGTCAGATCTGGGCCTATTGTGGAGATCCCTACTTGTTTATCCCTATCCTGGCCAAGTCTGGGCCTATTGTGGAAATCCCTACAGGTTTATCCCTATAATGGCCAAGTCGGGTCCTTTTGTGGAAATCCCTACAGGTTTATCCCCATTATGGCCAAGTCGGGGCCTATTGTGGAAATCCCTACAAGTTTATCCCGATAATGGCCAAGTCTGGGCCCATTGTGGAAATCCCTACTAGGGAAAGCACTAGGAAAGCCCTGAAAGGCCCTTATTTTTATTAGGGATGCCCTATCAGTTTTCCGCACGGGTTATAGTGTCTATCTGTACATTCGCATTTTCAGGCTGAAATTGGGCTGCTAAGGCTAGAATAGGATGCTGAGAAGATATCTTTGTTTGATGTTGTGTGTCTGTTTGGTCGGAGTTGGCGCGAAAACGACAAAAGCGTTTTTCCTGTACCTTTGGTAGTGGAAATCAATGCTTCTGAAATTTCCTTACACTTTGTATCATCGGAATCCATCAAGGGGGCCTGCGAATATGCAATTTAGCTTATAAACAGGACAGTAGCGCGCGATATCCTTCGGCATTCATAAGGAAGATCAGTAAATACTTAATGGAAAACAGGTCCATCAGCTTCAAACGTTGTCCGCCTCAATTTTGATGTTTTTTACTGATATGCTTATGAGTATGCTTCAAACGGTATGGAAAGCATTTCTTTTTGTACAGAAAAAATATGATTTTCATAATAACATCCGTTTATTATCTTTAAGGGGTAAGGCCACAGAAGAATTTTTAAAAAATCGATTTTTTTTTTCGTTAAAACGGTGCTTTATCATCATAAGAATAAGTTACTATTCGATTTATAGCAAGACATTTTTTTTCACCGACTTTGAGCGTATAACGTAAGCCCACCTCTGGCACGGCCATGGAGTACTCAAAACGCGTTTTTCTCGAAACAGCTTTTTTCCAATTGGCGTGACAAATAACTTCAACAATTTTCACTCGATTTACTTCAAATTTAAAAGTTATGTTCCTAATTGCATTTAGCAGAGAAGTACGCACGGAATTTCTGATTAATCGAAAACTTTTCATTTAATGAGCAGTTTTATACGAAATTTTTCACTGAAAATTCATTCAAATACCTACAACTTTTGAATAAAACAATATTTTTTTAAATTCCGTGCGTACTTCTCTAGGTAGTCTAATGTAGATTGACGAGAATTTTTGTTTTTTGTTCTAGATAAAAGATTGTGGATGCGAAATGGTACGCCGCGGAGCGCCTAAGAAAAAAGATAACAAAAGAAAATATTAGTAGTCGGCCATTTTGTACATCGAAAAAAAAAATACATATTTTCTAACAGCTTGATATTCATACTAAATAAATGTGTCATTAATTTTATGAGTGAATCAGTTTTTCATACGAGAAAAATTGTTAAATTCGCACATGATTTTATACCCGTCACTGGGGCCTAACCGCTCAATGAAAATATGATTTCAAAATCAATTCCCGATCTACACGGGAGCAAAGCAGCGTAAAAAAGCCAGTTCGCTACAAATATGCTCAGTGGTTTCTATGAAATGATGTAACTGGCAAACGAACATCACTCCCCATTTATGATGATGTTGATGTTGAAGAGCAACACCCCAAAAGATGGTCTCTATAATAGCGCTCATCGACTTGTCTACATTCTCTAGGGGACAACTTGCAGGAGCGCAAGACATTCTTCCCATCTTCCTAATTTCGGTACTTCACTGGCGATTCTTGTTGGATATTAATATGGCGTGATTGCTCGGATAATTAAGCGTGACACCCGTCAACAGCGTATGCAGAAAAGTCGAACGCCGCGATCATCCATATCCGATCTTACCCACATGCATGCACATACGTACACGCGTACCAATAATCTCCGATCGTGCATCACCGCCGTGATTTTCTTGCCCGCGGCGTATCCGGAGTATGCTGGTAGTCGCGGTTTACGGGCAAACCGTGAAAAAGTGTGTACTGCGAGCGTGGTAAGCGGACAAAAACAATAAAACGATTAATAAAAAAAAGAGGGCTTCGAATGTAGTCGCTGGTGGTTATAACGACGACATCTCTATGCGTTGCAAGGAATACGTTGCGCATATATGATAGCACGAAGGAATCTTGTAGATGCTGAACGAGAGAGGCCTGTAAGAGCCCCCGATCAGCATCGGGACGATGTAGTATGCTATTACTGGACACACATATTTATACGTGAACACGTCTACGTAAATATATGTATGTATCTCGACCACTGAGCAACAAAAACAAGGACTCCACTGGCGTTACTCCACGCGTTAAGTCTCGTGGCTCATGCCCTTTTGTTCGCGAAAATTCTATCTCTCATGCCCATCAGGAAGGTTGGGTTTCTTTTTCAGTTGATGTTTAACTTGCCTGGCTCATTGCCGGGCGTTGTACCTCTTCAGGATCCAGAAGAACAAGTCCAAACAGGGGTACAAAAAAGTAACGGCCGCGCTAAGTAAATCACCAGTAAAGCAGCAGTCTGCCGCAAGTTTGAGATGGGGATAAACTGCTGCAGAAGCATTGCGAAACCATCGACCTCGCACCTTCTGCATTAACCGCAGCAACAAGCCTCCATCTTTGAGCGCGATTTATGCATCTTCCAATGGACCATTAAGGTGGCGCGAGCATGCAGTCGCATTGAGTCGCTGCTGAACTTTTTTGGTATGCTACAGATGATGCGCACAGGTGGGTGGGCTTGAAACATCAGGCAAGTCTGCAGGCTATTCAGGTTTAACAATGAATCCAAAGACGGCAGACTTGGCGTCATCGCTTGGGGAAAAAAACGTCATCTGTGTTGCTCTTGTTCGGTTTCGTTGGTATTGCACAATTGGACGAATATGCAGGAACAAAGAGCGTAACGTGGTCCGAACATTGCGCGAACAACTCATTTGCAAATTGATATCCGGTCGTGAGATGATAGCAGCGAGTTTTCCATTCTTAAGGGGTAAGGCCACTGTAGAATGTAGAATGTAGAAAAAAAATCGATTTTTATTCGGTAAAGATGCCTTAATATCTTAAAAATGACATACTCAAAGGATTGAGGTGGGAAAAGTGTCCAAATACTTCTATTTTTAATTTTGGCGCAGCCCATCTCAGTCCGATGCAATCCGTACCGAAAACTTTAAACGCGTTTTTCTCGAAACTACATTTTTCAAGTCGGCCGGACTCATAACTCGAACAAATCTTGACCGGTTGACTTGAAATTTTAACTGTATATTCACGATTACATTCTGCATAGAAGTACGTAGGATTTTCTCGATATATTACATAGTTTTTTTGATAAACAATTTTCGGACGATGTTTTTTTGAGAATGTTGAACTTTTATTTGAAAAACGCGCTGTTTTTGCAAAAATTGATGTATCAAAAAAATCTTACGTACTTGTGTAGCTATTCACATGTATAATCGAAAAAAAAAATTTCATTCACTGTAAATTGAAAATTGCAAGTGCCGTTGGTCCGGCCGCGCGCCTATGAAAAAGAAGGCTTCGTCGAAGGAAAGCTGTGCAGCCGCCATTTTATTTTATATTAGTTTGAAAAAATACTTTATACAGCTTATGATATGTACAATAAAGGACCTTTTCCAGAATTTTGAATTATTCCATTGTCTCGCTAAAAAAATCCCAAAATATACTTATTTTTTCCCCGCTACAGTGGCCTTGCCCCTTAAGGTAGTTTTGTTGCCTGAAGATTTGAGAAAAATCGTTTTAATTTTATTTTATTATTCTACAGACCTTTCTGAATACGTCTGCAAAAACCGTTCAATTATAGGTACTTATAAAATTAGCCGAGTTATAGAAATTTTAAGGGATCCGCTACTTGGATTCCAGCCAATTCCTAAGGTTTGACCAAAACTACAGAACTACCTTAAACGCGTTTTCCTCGAAACTTTGCTTTTCAAAGCGGCAACCACGATATCTCGATAATCAATCGGCTGATTGAGCTCATATTTGGCATACACATTCGGTAAACTGTTTTTCAACGTTGGTAGCAGATCTGATACGAAATAATTTTTTTTAAACATAACTCGTAGAATATTTCGATAAATAGGAAATATTGATAATTAAAGTTTAGCATGCCAGCATTTAGTAATTGTTAGTTTTTGCTGGATCTGGTACCAAACATCACAACGCTTATACAGGTTGAGAATATGTTAGGTTTTTTTTAGATTCATACAAAAATACATGGTGCATTTTTTTAAATTTATACATTTTCTTGAAGATCAATTAACATGTGTAAAAAAATTTAGAGATAAAAGTCGCACAGTCCAAAAGTCTATTCCATCCGAAAAATCAGTTCCAAAACAGTGCTCTAGATAATGATACTGCTTCGAATTCCGCCACATTACGATTTTTCCTTCATTGTAGTATATTATAATATTTTCCTAGCGAAACAAGCCCGCCTTAAATCGTGATTATATTTTTCTTGGAAACAGCGAATATGCAGGTAGTTGATGACCGTTGAAACAGAGTCTGGAAAGCCGGGCTCCCTGTTTAGAAATAATCCGATGACCCAGTGAAAAACAAGTCGCCGTACATCTTATTATTAGCCTCATCTATTATTACGCCGATGCTAAGAATGTGTTATTACCCACGCGTTAACGATCTACACACACCCATCTTGCCACGTCTATGTGTGTCTATATTATTCACATGTCCATCCAGTTAAGACGCGCTCTTTCCCGTGAGTTCAGGGAATGTCAGTTCCTGGTGATCGAACACGCGAGCGGTAAAAAAAGACCGTGATAAAACATCCCCCCCCCCTCCCTTGGCATGCGGTAACCCCTCGACAGGCACCGCGTATAGTTCGGTTATCCAAGCTCTTCTTATCGTTTATATATATATATATATTAGGGTGATTCGTTTGAGGGTAACTTTTTTTCTGACCCATCGTGCCCGAAATTCTTTAGTCGGTACCCAAAAACGAAGTTTCGTGAAAGGGGGGTGTTGTCAAAAAATATTTAGAGGTCGCGAATCAAAATTGAAGGTTTCCCATCTGATTAACACTGAAAAAATGTTTTTCTCATTATTAGTGTTACCATTTCGCGAATTTTGATATCGCGATATTTTCCAAGTGGGTTCTCATAGGAAATATGATACTTTACAATAAAGTTCATTGAACCAAGTCCGTAAATTCAACCGTTTCAGCGGTATCATTATTTCAAGTGAATATTGTATGAAAATATCTAATCAAACGGCTGTAACGCCTAAGCTATTAGATATATCGAAAAAAATTCAAATGAGAACTATGTAGAGAAAGTAATTTGCTACAAAAAAGTCTTATAAGCCGAGCCCGTAAATTCAACTCTTTCTCAGCTATAGGTGGATGAAGTAAAATAAATAGATTTTTTTGTTTAAAAAATATGTATTTATTGTACTTCATCCACCTATAGCTGAGAAATAGTTGAATTTTCGGGCTCGGCTTATAAGACTTTTTTGTAGAAAATTACTTTCTCTACAAAGTTCTCATCTGAATTTTTTTCGATATATCCAATAGCTTAGGCGTTACAGCCGTTTGAATAGATATTTTGCACAATATTCACTTGAAATAATGATGCCGCTGAAACGGTTGAATTTACGGCCATGGCTCAATGAACTTTATTGTGGAGTATCATATTTCCTATGAGAACCCACTTGGAAAATATCGCGATATCAAAATTCGCGGAATGGTAACACTAATAATGAGAAAAACATTTTTTTCAATGTTAATCAAATGGGAAACCTTCAATTTTGATTCGCGACCTCTAAATATTTTTTGACAACACCCCCCTTTCACGAAAGTTCGTTTTTGGGCACCAACTAAAGGTTTTCGGGCACGATGGGTAAAAAAAAGTTGCCCTGAAACGAATCACCCTAATATATATATATATATATAGGGTGTCTCAAAATGACCTGACATTTAAAATTGCGTGCCATTTTTTTTGCCAACATAGAGTACTAATCTTCGACAACTGGCATCAGGAAGTATTGAGGTTTAGTCGTGGAGAATTAAACGATCGAGCAACGCATAGAAATTGTAAAAATTCACTACAAATGCAGGGCGAAACAATGCAGTTATTGCAGACGAAGTTTTATGGTCGCGTTATCTCGCGCCCCGGCTATGAGTATTGGCCACCAGGATCGTGCGATTTGACGCCATTGGACTTCTTTCTTTGGGGTTTTCTGAAAGAAAAAGTGTATGCCAATGATCCACAGGCCATTCTGGAGCTCAAGGAAGCAATTGGACGCACAATTAAGACCGGAGTCTGAATTAGAAGGTCCAAAAAATCGTTGTTTTATAGCTTAAATCGATAGATAAACTACCCAAGAATATATTTACAATGTTACAGAGGCCAATTGTAAATATTTTCGAAGATACAAGGCCAAAAGCGTTGCGATTGATATTTGATATTGACATTTCCTCGTATTTAAAACTTTTCTTCCGTATGAAAATCTCTTCCAAGTGAATTAAAGAAGTCGTGAATTAAAAAAGCGTTTTTTTGGAAAATTTTTAGGAGGGAAAAGACAAGTGAGCCCAGTAAACATTCAGGTATCTTTTCATGTATTTCTGAAATGTAGAAAAAAAATGTTTCAACATGAAACAATAAATTGCTGCATCTTTCCCGCCGATTGGGGACTGCAGTGGCAAGACGCACATAGAATAGGCTGATAATTCTGCAGTAATTTATTGTTTCATGTTGAAACATCTTTTTTATACATTTCAAATATACATGAAAAGACACTCAAGTGTTTACTGAGCTCACTTGTTTTTTTCCCTTCTAAAAAAAATCCAGAAAAAACGCTTTTTTGGACCTTCTAATTCAGGCTCGCGCCTCAATGAAATTAGTCCGCAATTATGCCAAAATTCTATCTCTAAATTCCGTCAAAAGAGTGAACGTTTGTAAACAGGAACGACGCGGCCATTTATCGGATATTATGTTTCACACATAACCTCTATTTTTCGAAAGTATACATATCCAAAAACATCATACTAAAATTTTATGAAGATCGAAGGAGTCTAACTGTATTTTTGTGTCACCTTTACTTTACTACCTGAGCACGTTCATCTGCTTGTTAAAAACTTTAAACGCGTTTTTCTCGACACAACGTTTTTCGACGGCTTGTTGATAAAATCTTCGAAACTACTGATCCTTATGAAATTTTAACTAAATACATATTCTTTACAACTATAACTATAGCGCATATCAAGGATATTCTTTAAATTTTGATATTGACTATTTTTTTACCAAAAACGGTCAAAACACTTTTTTTTTTGTTTTTTCGTAAAATGTCCGCTATTTTGTTATTTTTGCATATATGATAAATCGTACGCTATAGCCATTAACATACTGAATTTAAAGCCCTTTTAATTTTTTTTATATCAGATGATCCATTTCCGAGATTTTATCAATAGCGCAGACCAACAATTTTTTAGGACATTTTTTTAATTACAATTTTCGTCTATGAATAGTGACTTGAATAAACAATTTTTTTAAATGTATTTCGAAAGGGTATTTATTAAGCGTAACAACTTTTATATCAATATCTATAATATAAACCTACCAAAAAAAAAATATATTCGTACTTTTCAAATAAACAATACGTTTTGTTAATAAATTTAAATGTCAGGTCAATTTGAGATACCCTTTATGTATATTCGCGCGCAACATATGAAAGGAAGGACCGGGCGAGCGAATAAGCGGCTCGAGGCTGATATGCCACGTAAACTCGTGGCGAACAAAAGTTTAACACACGTGAAATAATACGCATACGGGGGAGATGATGACGATGTGTCCTGTACGATAATCGGTCATCTGATATATGCGCGAACATCTCGTGTATGCGCGTGTATGTAGACGAACCCGTACGAGGCGACGAGATTACGATGTAAAACCGCCAAAGGATCGCTCAATACGGGCCCGAACTATCATTACAATTTTGTTACGTCCATAGCGCGGCAGAGTTTCAATGTACTCTCCTTATACAGATGTTAGGGTAATTGCGGTCTGACGAGAACTTTCCCACGTATTTTATAGCCGTTTCATGTGGGGCAAGAGCGAGCGACGGACCGTCCACGATCTACGGTGTTGATCAACGTTGGCCAGGGTCAATACTCGGATTGGTGACCGCTCAGCTGTGCTGGGGGGCTCGCGCACTGAGCGGCCGCCAATGTTACGCTGGCACGTAACAACAACTTCGTTGAAATGACTCGCCACGAACTGACTCGGTAATGATGACACGCTAGCGTAATTGCGTAATAATGGATCACAGTGGTAAATAATAACGCATGCGAAAATAAGTTGGACATTGAATAATAATTAAATTGTATGTGTCTAGAAATGTGAATAAATCGTTATGGGATTTTTTATTTTATTATTTTATAGACCTTTTTGAATACGTCTGCGAAAACAGTTTAGGGGCCCATGTAGGTTTCGCCAATCGAACCGTAACGGCCAATACTTGGACCAATGTTGGCGGGCCGATAATCGATTACCCTATTGTACGCCAATGCTCGGCTGAGTATTGACTAGCCAACATTGGTTTGCCGATATGAGGCCAATGTTCGGCCAAATATAGACTCGCTAATCATTGGCTTGTCGATACGAGGCCGATGTTTGGCGAAGTATAGACTCGCCAATCATTGGTTTGCCGATACGCGGCCAATGTTCGGCCAAACATAGACTCGCTAATCATTGGCTTGTCGATACGAGGCCGATGTTTGGCGAAGTATAGACTGGCCAATCATTGGTTTGCCAATACGAGGACAATGTTCGGCCAAACATAGACTCGCCAATCATTGGTTTGCCGATACGAGGCCAATGTTCGGCCAAATATAGGCTCTCTAATCATTGGCTTATCGATACGAGGTCGATATTTGGCGAAGTATAGACTCGCCAATCATGTTTTTGCCGATACGAGCCCAATGTTCGGAAAAATATAGACTCGCTAATGATTGGCTTGTCGATACGAGGCCGAGGTTTGGTTAAGTATAGACTCGCCATCGTTGGTTCGCCAATACGAGGCCAATGTTCGGCCGAGTAACGCATGATCGAACCGTAATTCGTATCTTGACGATTCTTTGTTTCGCGTCAAAGTCATTGAGAGACGAGATAAATACTTTTTACGAGTCCATTGAACATTACTCTTAACAAATATACTACCAAATCAATGCACTCATTGTTGGATGATTCTTGAACGAGCTCATACGCGATACTCTGCCGATTTTTATGAACCATCCTACACTGACAGAAAAATTCTATTAATATTAACCAACCGCGCCTATTTATTTATTTTTTATTAGAATTAACTAGATTTTTCGTGGAATCAAATTTTTCCTATTGCATTCTATTATTGGAATTATTCATTTTAAATATATTTTTTTATTCAAATTAAACTTGAACTAATGAACTAATGGTCTGTCTTTATTGCAACACACAGATCAAAGTGTTGTGGGGGCAGAGAGGGTGGAGAGAGAGGAATTATATATATCTATATATAGGTCATGTTTGAAAATTCTATAACATGTCATTCGATAAAACTCTCTAATTAACACAATGATATTAACTAATTGATATAGTTTATGTGATACAAATAGTAATGAGAATCCATTTGGCCTCTTATGCCATATCTGCGATTCAGATGTTACAAGCACTCGGTAGCATAGGGGCAGCGTACTCAGCTATGAGTAGGTAAGTTCAAGGTTCCAGTCCCATATAGATGAAATATTTTCTTCGACCTTATCGTTTCAAAAGACCAGGTA
This sequence comes from Ophion ellenae, assembly GCA_963210295.1. NCBI lineage: Eukaryota > Metazoa > Arthropoda > Insecta > Hymenoptera > Ichneumonidae > Ophion > Ophion ellenae. The sequence continues at coordinate 20,844,870 of OY723392.1, forward strand.
ATGACGAATTACAATACAAAAATAGTTAATTTTTTTTTTGGCAGTGCAGGACCAATTTTGGTGATCCAATTCGGGTCACAATTATCCGCCAAGACTCGGTCGATAATCGGGCCAAGCTTGAGTGTCAATGATGGCAACGCGACGGGGACTTATTGTTGGCCGATTCTCGAATGAACTCCTACGCGATGCTCGGCCGATTCTCATAAGGCATTCTAGGGCCAATATTGATTGCGAATATCGGGCCGCTCTTATCATCCGAGCCTCGGTCGATGATCGGGCCAAACTCGAGTGCCAATGTTGGCAAGCTCGGCGTCGAGCATCGGCCAATCGTTGGCTACTACCGATCCCCCTACATGGGCTTTTGTACATCGAAAAAAAAATTCTAACAGCTTGATATTCGTACTAAATAGAGGTGTAATTAATTTTATGAGTGAATTACTTTTTTAGAGAGAGAAAGAGGAATTTTATATATATATATATATATATATATATATATATATATATATATATACATACACATTAGGTTATGTTTGAAAAATCATGTTATTCGATAAAACTCTCTAATTATCACAATGGTATTAACTATGTGTTACAACAAGTAATTATAGGAATTCATTTGGTCAAGCACTCGGTAGCATAGGAACAGTGTGCGTAGCTATGAGTATCAGTTCTAGTTTCGATTCCATATAGGTGAAATATTTTCTTCGAAACGCAATCATTTCCGAAGGTCAGGGAATGACAAATACGATACAAAATCGTTGTGGTAAAACTCTCAATTATCATAAGTGTTTCATTTCATTTTGGATTTATGAAATATTTTATACATATAGTAGACTTAGATTTACAGTGTACATTGTGAGCAAATAAACATTTATTTGAATCGAATCTTTATTTATTCAATTTAAATATATTTAATATTTGAAAGAATAGATGGACCAAATTTAAAAAAATATCGTTGAAACAAACAAGATCGTAGTAGGCCGCGAGACAAGGAAGAAGCCTGTTTGATTTAAAGAGATCCTATTTAAGGGGAGGGTACGGGGTTTGCACTTTTTTAAATCGATTTTTTTGTCTTTTCTTATAGTTAAACATTTCAAGAATTTAATCCCAAAATTTCAAGTCAATCAGAGCAAAACTCTCGAAGTTGTTGACTATTTAGTCCCACTCCTCTAACACTGTAGCTCCGACTTCTCTGAACTTCAAATGCGTTTTTCTCGAAACCACTTTTTCAAAGTCCGTGTTCACTGCCATTTGAAAACTACATGACCGATTTATTTCAAACTTGGTACACACTTTCTACATATAAAATACCTCCCCCCAACGGTTAGTTTGAGATTTTTTTTACATTGAGGAGGTTTTCCACCCCCAAAATGGCGGAATTTTTCGTGAAAAATAGCACTTTTCACTTTACATGACCACCGAAAATTTAGAAATGAAAAAAAAAAATTATCAAAGACCGTTGGGGGGAGGATTTGACGATACTTTGACTAAATTTTAATGGTACTTGATTTCAGATAATTTCTAGCTGAGATACAGTGAACACCGCAAATCGTGTTTTTCCAAAGGCGTTCTCGAAAAGCTTTGTCACCGGCTTGTTTGCGGATATTTTCGCGTACAAATTTCACGGAATGTTCTCGAAATGACACTAAACAATGTGCAAAAGATTTCAATAAATTTACTCTATCCATATAGATGAAAAAAAATCGCAAAAAAGTGTTTTTTTCCACGCTGAACCCCCTACCCTCCCGTTAAATTATTATTTTTTTGCCGTGTGCGTCCGAATTTATCCAGACCGGAAGTGACAATCCAAAAGTGCGTATCCCGCGCATATGGCTGCTACGAGCGGGATGCTCTTGGCAACTTCGACGATGCACTTGCCGATGCAGAAAGAGGTATAAAAAAAAAGGAGAAGTGAGACGAGATGAGCCGCGCGGAGGTGAGGCGGTTGTGCAGGAGCATTGTATTATCAACCAGCAGAGATCATTGCAGTTATTACGCTCGGGCGCTGTGTCGTGTACGCCGCGCGCATATGCGGAGATTACTGATGGTTAACGACCCACTGGAAGCCAAGGTAGACCTGGCCGCTCACGTGCATACGTGCATACATCTCCGCAAAAAAAAAACAAGAAAAAAAAACGACACGTATCCGCAGACAAGCAAGATCTAAGGTCTGAGTGTGTCGGTAGTTATGCAAGTACAAGCAACCCGACTAACTCGTGTGATCGATGTGTTCTCGTGCCTCCCGTGGCTCCGACGGAATGTCCGACACCCGAGATCAACGAAAGTCACGCAAATGCACAAACGACCATTTATCTCGTGTCGGGTAAGCGAATTTGTGTGTACGTGCTTTGCCACCCCTCCATGACCGCCGTCATCCAACGCGTCACAGTCCGTAGGACTCAAGTTTTCAGCAGTGTTGCTGTCATAATGTGCATATCGAGGTGGGCGTACTGGTACTTTGCCGAGAGGCTTGAGAACAATGAAGAATGGATGGAGCCCCCCAAGGAGGAATGGAATTTTCGAATATCAGATATCGAACTAACACTAATGCATCGCGATTCATTCGTCGTTCAATTATCGATCGTTATTGTGGTGTTGCAGCGTCGTTGGGCAGGCTGGAAAATATGATGAAGTTTGCATCTTTGGAACGAAACGAAAGTCAATTTTTCTTCTATGGCTCACGGTTTTTTTTTTGGCTGATTTAGAAAACGGAAATAACTCGAACGGTTTGTTTATTGTCTTGAGACATTCACGATATTGATCTATAAAAAATTAACGATTGCAATGAAAGTGCACTGAGAGAAATGTATGGTGTTCGCAACCATACTTTGACTAGATTTTATATTATTTCGAGGGGACAATAATATTTTATAGCCATAGTTACTGCCGAAAGTATAGTACTGCTCATTGGTGTTTTAGCAATTGCATGAAGTATGCACATGTGTTAACCCCAACCACCAATCTTAGGGGTCGTCCATTAATCACGTGAGGTTTTTAGGCCACTTTTTTACTCCACCCCCCTCCCCCATAGAGATATGTGGTGAGGTTTCTAGCCCCCCCTTGTACAAAAAAATACACGTGATAAGTCACAACACCCCCCCCCCCCCCCCCCCCGGCATGATCAACCGTCATGGTATCCAAATCCGCCCCCCCCCCCTATTTGAGCCTCACATGATTAATGGACGGCCCCTTACGAACATACGTTTATTCGGCAATGCTGCATAATATAGTAGGTTTTCATAAAATGGGTATTCCCTGATATTATCAAAAGGTTTATTTCCCCAAGATTCTAATAGTGAACTAAAATATATATACAGGTCGTCCCTCTTGTCTCTGCCGCCCGAAATAACTCGGTAATTATCGACGTCACAAAAAAATGTTCCAGACAAAAGTTGCACGGTGTGAAGGGGGCCATCAAAAGCGACCAATTTTTTTTATTTCGGTGGAGGTGCTGACGCACAGTGAATGTCACCTCCGCTTTTTTTAAATGGAATGGTACATTTATTTTCAACCATCTTGTGGAGCGACTCAAGCCGCATAAAAAACATTGGGGGGTCAAAGTCGTTCAAGGTCATTCGAGGTCGGTATCGATAATACAAATCTAAATATCTCGCATCACTACCAAATATATCGTAGTGATTCGAGATATTTAGATTTGTATTTTATTTTAATAGGTGACCTTGAATGACCTTGCACGACTTTGACCCCCTAACGTTTTTATGCGGCTTGAGGTGCTCCACAAGATGGATGAAAAAAAAACTTTTGTTCGGAACATTTTTTTGTGGGTATTTGTTCGGAACATTGTTTTGTGGGATAATTACCGAGTTATTTCGAGTGGCAGAGATAAGAGAGATACCCTATATATTGATTAAAAATGTTGCCTGTGATTTGCGACGGTGTTTATGGTGATTTGTACCATATTATACGATACGACCTGCTGTATGCGTAATTGGTGGGTTTTTCGAGTGTTGGTACAAGGCATCAATGCCGCTCTACTGAATGCGTAGAATATTTCATAAATCCAAAATGAAATAAAATACGCAGCTGAGTGTTTTGCCTCGATGATTTTTATTTTATAATTTGCCATTCCCTGACCTCTTGTAATGATTCATTTCGAAGAGAATATTTCGCCTAATAGGAATCGAACCTAGATCCTAAGTGCCTACCTTCTGCCTATCCTACGCACGCTGTCACTACGCTACCGAGTACTTTTGGCATCTTTAGCACAGATACGGCATAAGAGACAAAAGTAATTCCGGCTGGACCGAATAGTCGTTACCTGCGATTTAGGTGAAATTTTGCACAGATATTTCTTTTGATATAAGTCGATGTTTAAATGGATTGTTGGCGTTTCGCAATAGATTTGTACCGTATAATAGTTATTAATACAATATTATATGATACGACCTGCTATATGCATAGTAATGTGTGTCCTACAAGAACGGAAGGTGAACTATAAGAAGTGTTGAACTGATATCCTACCCGAGTGGAAAACGTAACTCATCACCAATAGCCACAAGCTAGTAAAGTTATGTTCCGAGTCGCCATTAGCTAGCCGCCTTACATATCAACTACCCAGCCTTGTAATGCTTTGGACCTCTAGTGATTGAATACAAAAAATTAGATGGCGACTAGATAGGAAGAAATATCTCACGGCTGTATAATATTTCTGATCTAGCCATGACCTAGTTTTTCCAGCTAGTGACTGGGAACAAAAAATTAGGTGGCGATTAGATAAAAATAATTTGCAGCTATATATATATATATATATTTTTCGTGATTTTTTGCTCATTATTTACATCATTGGACACTTTTACGATATTCTTCGTATTTCATTAAGGCGTTACCCCCACTTGTAGCGCAAAAAAAGGCCTTTTCATGAATTTTTTTTAAAGAAAACTACAAAACTTTTTTAATCGATCAATATACCATCTTAAAGAACACATCTTGAAGAACTTTCAGTAATTTTTTTATTGAAAAATATTACATTGTTTAGTGGCAAATGGCCGTCAATGAAATAATGTTTTTATATACACGGTTTGCGGTGACCAACATTGCGGCGAAGTGGATCATCTGACAAAAAAATGCGGATGGATTTAGTCAAATATAAGTATAAACTAGTCTTTAATCGAAAGATTTTAAAAAATATTCATTTTTCACAAAATGGCGGACAGTCAAAGTTAATGGTTCGATTTTAACGAAAAAAACGGCCGTTTTTTGGCTATAAAACGGCCATTTTTTTTGAAAAAAAAATCGAACGATTAAAGACTACATTTTTATGTATTAAATAAACCTGAAAAATTTCAAGAAGATCGGTTCATTAGTGTTCGAGTAATCTTGGTCACCGACTTCAGAAATGCAATTTTGAGAAAAACGCGTCTAAAGTTTCAATTTCAGTTTACACGAAGAAATTATTTTTTTTTGTAAACTCACATAGAGTCGTCTATTCCGGGCCCGTTTTTATAAATTCCAGTCTATTATATGAACGTTGTGAATGCTAGGTATACGACCCTTTTCATCGAACAATGCATTGAAGGTCGGAGGGAGGGTCGAGCGCGCCAGACGGCAGACTAGCCGGTCGTTTACACAACGGATTCTTCTCTTTCAACGCTCATATCTCAGTCAATTTTGTTCGGATCGACTTGAAATTTTCAGGACATATTCTCAGATACTCATACTTCAAAAAAATGCAATAAAAAAAATCGATTTTTTCAAAATCGCAAGTGGGGGTAACCCCTTAATTGGAGCTATGATATTTGCACTGTAAATATAATGATGGTTCAATTTAAAATTATCTCAGATAAACGCTTACGCGTGAACGTGGTTTCGATCCTGGGACCTCTGGGTGATGAGTTGTGATGTCCACTGAGCCAGTTCTACTTGTTTAATTTCTGAATGTTCGTATTGTCTACATATGTTACACTACACAATGTTTGATTATTGAAAAATGGGTGGTTGAATAAAAGTAAATAACATTATCGGATCAATGACTCAATTGCATTTGCATTAAGAGCGATAATCGCATAGAATTACATTACCTTAAATTGTATTTGTCTGATAGCTTATTCCGGTTAGTGCTGGAATAAATGTGTAACTCAAGTTGCTTAGCCAGCCATGAGCCAATCGCTCGATGGAACTACACGTAGTCACATAACCTCACTTGGTCATTTGTGACCAAGATCAGCTGGGCAGTGACTAGCCAAGGGGTGCACAGCCGCAGTTAACTGGCTAGGTCATGGCGAGATACCTACTTGAGAAGTTTGCATTCCCAACGCCATCTGTAACTCAAGTTGCTTAGCCAGCCATGAGCCAATCGCTCGATGGAACTACACGTAGTCACGTAACCTCACTGGGTCATTTGTGACCAAGATCAGCTGGGCAGTGATTAGGCAAGGACTGGATGACAAAACTTTCACAATATTACTAGCCCATAGCGAGCCAACCATTGGTCAGTTCGTATGAGCTCAATTGGGCGAGCCAGTTACTCGGTTGTAACTCAGACAGGCTAGGACAATGTCGATTCGGGTATTTGTGCAATGCAATAAACATACTCTGTAACAGTTTATGAGATACGCGTAGTTCTTAAAACTATTAAACTGCGGTTGCTCGAACTGCAAATGATTTACGTCTTTGCTATAAGTAAAATTTATTATTTTTTTTCGAATAGTCACTTTCGATAAGGTCTTCTAATAAATTATACTCGAAAAACGTTAATGTTAAACATATGAATTGTACACACTTGAAAATAATAGTAGAAGTTTTACTAGACAAAACTTAACGTATAGTATGCAACATTATTATTCGTATGCCGATTTTGTTATAGCACTGAATTAACCATATCTCTATCGTCAAGCGTTTTACAATAGTGAATAATCATTTCAGGAATTATGGATAGTCAAACACGCCCCCCAAATCGCATGTTTAGGTATACTTTTCGCTTATACTATAACTATGAGTTTCACTATCCTCCTTTTTACCATGGGAGTTTGTTGTAAATAGCATGGACTTTTCTCTCAGTGTGAAGACATGAAAAGAATTAAAGAGAAATTTCGTTGCATTCCATTCCAACGATACGAACTTTAATGCCATGAAAAAATATGACACTGCGGGCAGTACAGTTTCATAATGTTGGTGACATTAATAATGCTTTTGTAAATTCAGGCGCTAGGGCTGTATAAGGGACCTCAAATCGTGATTAAGGGGCCTGCGTGAGATTCAAATTGGAAGATACGATTTTTCAATCGGATAGTTTTAAAGCTTAGGATCTTGACTTTAATTTGCAAAGGAGATTTTGAAGAACGTCCAAAAATTGAAAAACCGCCCCACGTGATTTATCTTTCTTTTCCGTTATTCTCGAAACGATTTCTCGTCGGATTTACTTTAAATTTGGACAGACCATGGCTCGCAACACTTTCCTTCATACGACTTGACGATTTATTGATATGTTTATCCATTTGTTGATAACACATTATTGAAGTTGTTTTTTTGCTCGGACATCGAACTTCGTTTTCTACAGCTTGCCAATTTCGTAATTTCCAAAATTTCAAAAAAGTTCACAGCCATACGAAAGTTTGATTATTATACTAAAAGCGATTTTTCTTATTATCCATTTCAGGTCACCCTAGTTGCCAGAAGCACCTACACCGATTGGCCATTCATTAACCGCAGCATTTTGTTTCAATAATATCTCCATTGTTTATTAACATTTTTCAATTTAAAAAAATCCCATACTTGGCAAGACCACGTATCAATTGTGTGTAAAATCCCAACATCGTCATTCCGATACATCCATCAGAAATAAATACTGAAAGTCGACCTATGTTCCGGAGCTCAAACTTATGCAGCCTCGGGATTTATAGTGATTGAATCGTATATTTTCTTTACGCGAATATTCCTCGTCATTTTCTCGTTACATAAGAAACATGGGGGTAATTTATACCCGCGAGGGGGGAATTGCATCTCGGGTTATCGGGCCGTATGCGATTTTTCGACTCATCTCGATGGGTCCGTTCTACGACCACGTGTATGCACTATAGGTCCGCGTTGGATATGCGGGGAATTGAAATTTGTACACGGTATCCAGTCACGTACCGCGACCTCGTATATTTCACTTTCCTCGTCGATGTATGCGTACGAATCACGGCTTTATTATTGCTTTTTTTTTTCTTCAGCAGCGATCGGATCGATTCGTGCTTGGGGCACGAAAAAAAAGACAAAAAAAAACCGTACATAATTGCCAATCAAAGATTTTGCGTATGGAATATAAAAACGTTTCTTCGCTCCCACCTGAGATTGTGCAATTTGTTTTTTATCGCTTATTAAATAATTGGTAATTCGATAGCGCCCTCGCCGCAGGTCGCGAGCGCATGATATACGAGTTTCAGAAACGAATAAGAAAAACAGAACATTTTTCGTAATTCAGTACGCGTATCGTTCGTTGCGTCGAAACGAGTCATGCGTTCCAAGAGGTTATCCGCGCGAGGGCAATATTGCACTATCGTGAGCGACTCCGTAGACTCTATTGTGCTGATCTTGTGCCCTCCCGCAAAACTGAATAAATTTCATGGTTTGATCATTCGCCCTGTCCTCCTCGCGCCCGAAAATCGCGCGGCACTTGGCAAAAATGTTTTTCATTTCGACCCGCGTCTACCCCGGGCGACGAGATTTGTGGCGACCGAGATGAGCTTGCAACGGGCGGAATTTCAATGGTCAGGGGATCGGGGCGGAAGCAATGAAGTGCAGCGCTATCTCGCGTGAGTTATCTTTATGGCTGCACATGTATGGAGGCCCATAAGGCTCTTTAAGAAGAGGTCGATCGGTATAGAGAAATTCGGCAAGCTTCAAAGAGATAATGTCTCCTGCGTGATTTTTTTAGAGATAGAGAGAGAGAGAGAGAGAGAGAGAGAGAGAGAGAGAGAGAGAGAGAGAGAGAATAAAGGAGATGGGTTCCCCTGCACAGAAACTCAGTTAGGGCTTTGATCGGGCCCATTCAAATTTACCCTAACTTTATTAGTGCCATAGTCTGCACTGCCAAAAAGAAATCAATTAAAAGAGGATCTCTTTACATCAAATAGGTATTTTCCTTGTCTCACGGCCTCCTACGATCTTATTTGTTCCAAAGATATGTGTTTATTTGTTTCGGCTATTCTTTTTAAATGTTGAATATATTTAAATTGAATAAATGAAGATTCGATTCAAATAAATCTTTATTTGCTTACAATTTACACTGCAAATCTGAGTGTACTACATGCATAAAATATTTTATAAATCCAAAATGAAATTAAACACTTAATTGAGAGTTTTATCAAATAGCATGCTATAGATTTTTCAATCATCACCCCTTTATATATATATATATATATATGTGTGTGTGTGTGTGTGTGTGTGTGTGTGTGTGTGTGTGTGTGTGTGTGTGTGTGTGTGTGTGTGTGTGTGTGTGTGTGTGTGTGTGTGTGTGTGTGTGTGTGTGTGTGTGTGTGTGTGTGTGTGTGTGTGTGTGTGTGTGTGTGTGTGTGTGTGTGTGTGTGTGTGTGTGTGTGTGTGTGTGTGTGTGTGTGTGTGTGTGTGTGTGTGTGTGTGTGTGTGTGTGTGTGTGTGTGTGTGTGTGTGTGTGTGTGTGTGTGTGTGTGTGTGTGTGTGTGTGTGTGTGTGTGTGTGTGTGTGTGTGTGTGTGTGTGTGTGTGTGTGTGTGTGTGTGTGTGTGTGTGTGTGTGTGTGTGTGTGTGTGTGTGTGTGTGTGTGTGTGTGTGTGTGTGTGTGTGTGTGTGTGTGTGTGTGTGTGTGTGTGTGTGTGTGTGTGTGTGTGTGTGTGTGTGTGTGTGTGTGTGTGTGTGTGTGTGTGTGTGTGTGTGTGTGTGTGTGTGTGTGTGTGTGTGTGTGTGTGTGTGTGTGTGTGTGTGTGTGTGTGTGTGTGTGTGTGTGTGTGTGTGTGTGTGTGTGTGTGTGTGTGTGTGTGTGTGTGTGTGTGTGTGTGTGTGTGTGTGTGTGTGTGTGTGTGTGTGTGTGTGTGTGTGTGTGTGTGTGTGTGTGTGTGTGTGTGTGTGTGTGTGTGTGTGTGTGTGTGTGTGTGTGTGTGTGTGTGTGTGTGTGTGTGTGTGTGTGTGTGTGTGTGTGTGTGTGTGTGTGTGTGTGTGTGTGTGTGTGTGTGTGTGTGTGTGTGTGTGTGTGTATTAGAGAGAGGAATTATATACATATATATAATTCCTCTCTCTTCACCCTCTCTATCCCCACTCCGCTTTGATATGTGTGTTGCAATAAAGACAGACCATTAGTTCAATAAAATAGGAAAATGGTTGACGCTACGAAAATTCTATTTAAGTTAAATTTAAAAAAAAATCAAATAGATGCATTTGGTGGATTCAACTAATTTTTTTTTTGAACAGATGAAAGCGAATCACAGATTTATTAGGATTAAATAAAACATTTAGTTATTGGACGATATTACATAGATTTTAATTTGAAATAAATAAAGATATTTAAAATAAATAATTCCAATAATGGAATGCAATAGGAAAAATTTGATTTCACGAAAAATATAGTTCATTCAAATAAAAAAAAATCGAATAGACGCGGTCAGTTAATATCAATAGAATTTTTCTTTCAGTGTGGAAGCCTCACATGTGCCATCAGTGGCCGGTGACACTCTACCACCAAGGGCCATCAAAGGAAAAATAATCGGGGCCTTTTAAATAGCCTCAACGATGCTTCATCAAAACCATTGCAGCCATATGTTTCCGTGTGGGTGCACTGTAAAAAAGAAAAGTGTGCTTCGATATGTCTTAAGCTTGGAACTCCATCGCATATTTTAACACGATTGATCCCGCGTTGTTCAAATGAACACACTGCATGCGTGTTGGTTTAGGGCATGACAGCTCGTCTACTAAACGCATAGAATATTTCATAATTCCAAAATAAAATGAAATACTTCACTGAGAGTTCGACCTCGGCGATTATTCATTATAATACGCCATTCCCTGACCTCCTGAAATTATTTTTCTCGATGAAAATATTTCGCCTATACATGAAATCGAACCTACAATCTACCTGCCTATTTTCTGCCTATACTATACTCTGCACGCCTACGGTATCTGAATGCCCGCTATGGCAAAACAGACAAAAGCAATTCCTATAATTATTTGTTGTCACATAAACTATATCACTACTAGGGAATCCACAAATAAACCCTTGAAGGTCCCGAATTGTATTAGGGATGCCCTGTCTAGCGCGCTTCCGTTTTACCGTCTTAATGGGCTACATCAACCTAAAGGCCCGAAAGAAATGGTCAAATTCCGATTTCTTTTGGAGAAAAAGTTGGTGATAAAGAAACGCATTTTTTCAACACAAAGGTACATATTTTGAGAGGATTTGAAAAATGACCAAAAAATACAGAAAAACACCAAAAACATGGCCGTCGGTAGATGAGATTTTTTGCGCCTTTTCGCGGTGGCCGCTCTCCAGCTTAAACGGTCAAGCCGAAATCTGAAAACCAAACGGGTTATCCAAGTTAACAATAAATACGAGTCGTTGACGATCGTCGATTTTTAAAATCATTTTTTTTAACAACGTGGCGATGACTTGAAACTCGACCATACAAAATCTATGA
>OY723392.1:20858971-20861471 GCA_963210295.1 Ophion ellenae
CATTTAGCATCGACAATTTTTGACCTAGAACAAAAAACAAAAATTCTCGTCAATCTACATTAGAATACCTAGAGAAGTACGTACGGAATTTAAAAAATATCGTTTTATTCAAAAGTTGTAGGTATTTGAACTTAACAAATGAATTTTCAGTGAAAAGTTTCGTTATAACTGCTCATAAACTGCTCATAAAATGAAAAGTTTTCGATTAATCAGAAATTGGAAATTGGAAAAAAGCTGTTTCGAGAAGTTTCGAGTAATCGGCCATTTTGTACATCGAAAAAAAGATATATTTTCTAACAGCTTGATATTTATATACTAAATAGATGTGTAATTAATTTTGGGTATCACTTTTTCATACGAAAAAAATTGTTAAATTCGCACATGATTTTATACCCGTTACTGTGGCCTAAGGCCTTAAGGAAACTTTATGAAAAAAGGTCGTATGCAGAATTTTCATACAAACCGATTCGAACACCTGACTTTGATAGGCTGCGGTGTAAAAAAAATGTACTAAGCATATCGTGCCAATTACTTTAAAAAGTTGCTTAGTTATGCAAAAAACCAAAAGCAGATGATTTTTGAAAAAAAAAAAACATAACTCCCAAAATCTTGAAAACCGTGGGACCTTTGCGATACTGAAATTCAGTAGGACATGATCTGACCTATCGACAGTTGCAGGAATATCCATTCATAACAGGACACCCTGTATATATATTGGGGAAGTAGATTTCGAACCGGTTGTGTAAATTTAATGTTTGCTATCAGCACAATGAGGTAGAAGTTTGCATTGTTCGAATACAACGAAAATTCTTTTCAATTTCTTATTTCCATTATTGTAAAAAATCAGACTGCAAATTTGTTGTAGATCGCGAAACAAAGTTTCTAAAAAATGTTTTCGTGATTTTCGTAGCTCAAATCTGCCGACGAAAATTTGGAACATTAAAAAAAAATCATTTTCGTCGTATTCTCACGATGCAAACTTCAACATCATATCACGTCTGACCATTTTCAAACTTTTCATGAACCGCACGATTTTCAAATTTTTAAGAACCACCCGTTGATTTTGAGTTCAGGATGGGTCCTGATAGAGCTTTATATCAATATGAGGAAGTTTCGCCTAGTTGTAAAAGTCGAAAAATCACTATTTTCAAAACCGATATATTTTGGAATTATATCTTCCTTAAAATGCTCTGTGAAAATTTCAAGGTGATCGGATCAAAATTGACAGATTTATAGGCTGTTATGTTGACGCCTTTTTTCTCGAAAGTACGTTTATATAACGTACTACTTTGTATAAAGTACTACATGTAAAAACATGGTATTTGATAAAACGATTTTTTTTTTTGGGTTTACACTTTCGATTTGATGAATGCATATTTTTTTTGCAAACATTGAGAGTCACTTCGAACACGTGCCATTTTTTGTTTAGATTTGATGTTTCGGAAATTGCATCGATTGATCATAGGATAAACTAATAAACTAACGAAACTTCTATGGGAAAGGCCGTCGGGGGTATCTAAAAAATTATATTTCCCTATAAGTGCATGCGTATGTAACTAATTGTCCGGGTACTGGATCAAAAAATAGCATCACAACTAATTTCAGACTTGTCGAAATTTAAAAAAACGCACCATTGATTTTGGGGACAGGATAAGTTCGAAAATGAGCTTCATATCAATATTCTTCAATTTTTCGATCCATGGTTTTAAAGCCACTGGGCTTTACGTAATAATGAACACTGGGGCATTGGGCTACTGCGAGGAAGGTCCTCGAAGTTGAATGTCTACAAAATCACATTTCTCTATAAGTGTGTGCGTATATAAATGATAATTGTCAGGAGACTAGTTTGAAAAATAGCATCACAACTGGATTCGGACACTGGAATAGTGGTTCAACGCTCAAGGCTCTCCCAGCCGCGATTATTAATGGCTACTATGAGATACGATAATAAAGTTCAGGACACTATACATATACAGGGCGGCTTTTTATCATTAGCAATGTTAACGATAAAGCTTCTCGCTGCCAGCTCCTACTGGCATGTATAACGCTGATTAAAGTTAACACATCGTTATCGCTCAATTTGAACAGTATTTTCAATCGAAGCTGACATAATTTATGAACGGTATGACTTTTAGATTTCATATCTCATATCCGAGGATAAGCATTTTTTAAATACGTGATACAAATATTTAATTCTTGAAATAATATTATAAGGTGCATTTTTTAAATAATATTTTTTTGTATGATAATGATCCCTTTATTTTTATATTTTATTTCGTGATATTGTCTTTCACTATTACGTTATTGTTGTCTCTCAGGTCGAAGAGTATTCTCAATCGGAGTCGACAAAATGTTAAAATGATCATGGGATGTTCAATACAATAAGATTAATATTTAATATCATTTAATGTCAAAATATGCGTTTTACAATAATATTTTTTAGAATTAATCCAATTCGAACATATAAGTAACATCTTTTTCAGATCTTATTGCATTATAT
>OY723392.1:20866471-20918405 GCA_963210295.1 Ophion ellenae
CACATCATCGAACGGAATCCGACACGATTTTTGATGGATCTCATCGCATACCGTACGTTTAATTTTCTAAACAAAATATTTAGATATTCAAAGTGAATGGATCTTAACGCGTAACGCGTAACGCGTTACACTTAACGCGTAACGCGTTACACTTGAAGCGCAAAAAAAGGCCTTTTTCATGAATTTTTTTCAAGAAAACTACAAAACTTTTTTAATCGATCAATATACCATCTTAAAGAACACATCTTGAAGAACTTGAAGTAATTTTTTTATTGAAAAATATTACATTGTTTAGTGGCAAATGGCCGTCAATGAAATAATGTTTTTATATACACGGTTTGCGGTGACCAACATTGCGGCGAAGTGGATCATCTGAAGAAAAAAAATGCGGATGGATTTAGTCAAATATAAGTATAAACTAGTCTTTAATCGAAGGATTTTAAAAAATATTCATTTTTCACAAAATGGCGGACAGTCAAAGTTAATGGTTCGATTTTAACGAAAAAAACGACCGTTTTTTGGCTATAAAACGGCCATTTTTTTTCGAAAAAAAAAAATCGAACGATTAAAGACTACATTTTCATGTATTAAATAAGCCTGCAAAATTTCAAGAAGATCGGTTCATTAGTGTTCGAGTAATCTTGGTCACCGACTTCAGAAATGCCATTTTGAGAAAAACGCGTTTAAAGTTTCCCTTTCAACGCTCTTTCAACGCGGATTCTTCTCTTTCAACGCTCATATCTCAGTCAATTTTGTTCGGATCGACTTGAAATTTTCAGGACATATTCTCAGATACTTATACTTCAAAAAAATGCAATAAAAAAAATCGATTTTTTCAAAATCGCAAGTGGTGGTAACCCCTTAAAAATCGATTTGAATCACATCACTGAAAATCCACTTTAATTATTGTTTCTTATTTATTCGACTGCACGTCGATCTGCACAATGAACGATTTCCCTAGAATATGGATTTTTCATGGATCGAATGACGCGTAATTTTTCGTGAATATGGATTTTTCATGGATTCTTTATTTTTATTCGTGTGTGATGTGGATAAGTCATGCATCGGCATTCAAAGAATGAGCAGAAAAGTCACCGTGGGAAAAGAAGGCAAGAAAATAAAAGAATGGCATTATCCCGCTAGAATTCGAGTGCGTTAACACTGAAAAAACATTGCGTGGGCGCAAATGATGGAGATCCCGTGAGCAGAGCGCGAATAATTTCCTGGCGCGCTCCTATAAGGTGATCCATGATAGAAAGGCATAAATAATGCTGGAGAGCAGACGGAGAGCGAGGAAGCGAGAGCGATATGATAATCCTGCATCGCGAACGACACGAAGACCTGATATATATTTTCTTTCATCCGCAATTCCTAGTTCACTGCTCGCAATGCGAGCATAGCTAAGCAGCAACGACAGCGACTCTCGCGACGACGGTATATAACTATCAGGATTTGTAATTAGCGATTATTTATCGTATGTACCGAGTAGTCCGTTTTAGTCGACATGAGAGACAGGGCAACGCGTGGCTGTCGTTTATTTTATCCGCGGCCAGTCGCGCGTCTGTGTTCGTCTATACGACCGCAGCTTTTCTGACAAGACTACGAGGAGCGGAGCTTGAATGGCTTTGCCACAGACGCAACCCAACGATTCAAGATTAATCAGATCTAATTCGAGACAGGACCACACCGCGTACGTGACACGTGACACAACAAACGTGTGTCACTTGTATGGGCACGCAGCCTTTGGGAGTTCATTGCGACTCGTGTAGAGCTTGCCAGAAGAGTAGAGTTGCCTAAATCTCACTCACGAAGAACTTTGGTTATCAAAGGGTTAGGTCACTCCAGAGGTCGAAAAATCAGGCTTTTTGGCGACTTTTTTTTGAGAAAAACTACAAATAAAATCGAGATTACAAAAAAGGGTGTTTATCATACAAATCAGTGACTGTATACAATAATTTTTTTGAAGCGGTTAATTTCAAAATGGCGGCTGTGCAGCGTTTATAATTATTGTATTTTTGTTTATATAGCATAATTCATTTGTTATTAACAATTATCTGACGATTTTTCAGGCAAATTTCTCACTTTCCAACATTTTGCCTAAAAAATCGTCAGATAATTGTTAATAACAAATGAACTATGCAATGTAAAAAAAAATCCTACGGATTTCCATAGACAATGTATTTTTCACAATATATTCGACATTTCAAGTGAGTCGGTGAAAAATTGTCGGCGTTGTGTTTGCGGCCAACTTAATAAAAACGCAGTTTTGAGATAAACGCTGCACAGCCGCTATTTTGAAATTAATCGCCTCAAAACTTTTTTTGTATACAGTCACTGATATGTATGATAAACGCCCTTTTTTGTAATCTCGATTTATTTTGTAGTTTTGAAAAAAAAACCCCAAAAAGCCTATTTTTTCGGCCTCTAGAGTGGCCTAAGGCCTTAAGGGGTCTTCTCCCTTTGGACGCTAAAAAACGGCTATTTTCGTGATTTTTTTAGATAGGTTCATATTATAGATATTGATATAAAAGTGGTTACACTTAATAAATACACTTTTGAAATACATTTAAAAAAATATATTTATTTAAGTCACTATTTATAGACGAAAATGGTAGTAAAAAAAATGTCCTAAGAAAATTGTAGGTCTGCGCCGTTGATGAAATCTCGGAGATGGATCATCCGAAACAAAAAAGATCAAACGGTTTTGGATTCAGTATGTTAATGGCTATAGCGCATATCATATCATTTTTGATATATGCAAAAACAACGAAATGGCGGACATTTCTCGAAAAAACAAAAAAAAACGTGTTTTTTCACCGTTTTTGGCAAAAAAATAGTAGATGTGAACATTTAAAAAAAATCTATGATATGCGCTATGGCTATAGCTGTAAAGAATGTGTGGTTAAAATTTTATAAGGATCGGTTCAGTAGTTTCGAAGATTTTATCAAAAGCCGTCGAAAAACGTTGGTTCGAGAAAAACGCGCTTAAAGTTTGTTTGGGTTACATAAATACATTTTTTTTAAATGTATTTCGAAAGTGTATTTATTAAGTATAACAAATTTATATCAATATCTATAATATAAACCTATCAATTTTTTTCTGAAAATAGCCTTTTTTACGTCTAAAGTGAGAAGATCCCTTAGGTCCAAGATTTCTAATTGTAAAGAAAAATGATTATCGGTCATCGTTGATTTATCTTGTTGGGATGTTGAATAAGTTCTCGCTGTCTTTTTTCGTGAAAATTAATGCTTTATTTGAAAAAATCATTCCTAATGCTTTCAAACGTTGTGAAACTGTTGGGTGATCAACTCAAAATGATTCTGCAAGTTCAGCTAGCGTCTGACATGAGTCTTCACGAAGTAATGCCTCCAATGAAAAACATCAAAATCATTCTTTTTGAAGCGTCTAAACCAATATCCGCATGTTGTTTCCCACAGAGCATGATGGCCGTAAGTATCAACAAGAATTCTGTGTGCTTCAGCTGCAGATTTTTTAAAAATAAAGCAGTGCAATAAAATTTCTCGCAAATACTCGTTTTTAGCACAAAATTTGACATGTTTAACCTTAGGATCCTACACTATGTGTACGAAACAAATAGCCAAAATGAACAAATTTTTGACACGCGCATCATGTATCACATTTCGATATGATATTCAAATGGCACAATTTGGGAATATTGTTCCTCAATCTTATGAGGCTTGGTCTTACAAGGAACATCACTTAAGTGTCCGTCTTCCATTCTGTTAAAACTCATATATGTAAAAAAGGATTGAAAACTATCAGACACGTTTTCATTTCTATCTGTGGAAAACCGGTTTTAAGAGGGAAAACCACCCCTCAAAGAAAGGCGTGTCGAGGGGTGGTTTCGCAGTTTCACCCACCAGCAGTCCCCCGATCGGAATGGAACAAAAATCAAAATTCTTCTAATATAAAGCGATGAAGAATCCACTACAGAAAAGTATTGAAAACAGCAAATTAAGGGGTGTCACCTTAAAACCGTTTTTCCGCCCATAAAAATACGTATCAAATAGTTTTCAATGTTTTATCACATGTATGAATTTCAACAAAATCGAAGGCGAACACTTCAGTGATGTTCCTTGTTAGAACGTAGTGATGGACAAATTAATACACCGTTTACGAGCGGAATCGTCATGTACGTAATTTACGGCCTGCTAGTTGATTGCGGCGTGAAGATCGTGAACTCAAAATAAAATTAGGTCTGCTTAAAAAACATAAAACAATTATTTTTAAATCGTAAGAGTATAAACAATTTACAGAGCATTCCTTCCCAAAAACTGTTGAACTAGTTCATTTTCATCTTGTTTTACACATTAATTCTTTAATATCTTTATACAATGTAAGTGTACTTAGATAAAATTGGGTCTACCTAAGATAACCGTAAAATTTTTCTTCAATCATACCCGTACAATTAGGGATAATCCTACTGGTAGGAATTACGCGCGACATGCGAACACGAAGAGTATTTTATAAGTTCCAACGTACCCTTGCGGGTTCTTACATATTAAGGCGATCACCCAGCAAAGCGGAGATAAGGGAAGCTAGGGAAAAACAATCATGAGAATCGCCCCGCTCAGCTTCGATGGACATGAATTCAGCGGTTGATCGGTTGCTTTTTCCTAGCTCTGCTTATCTCGACATTGGTGAATGTTCCCAACTGAACCCTTTCCTATCACTCCCTACCCGCACTTTGCTAATCTAATTTAACTTCCGTTGGCGTCCACAGCCGTCTTATCCTACACTATACCGCATGTGCTGAGGTTAGTTGACCTTCCGCAGACTGGTTGATGCGCCAGCCGGTCCACGACTGAGCGGGCACCGCTCTGAGTATCGGCAACACACAACGCTGCTTAATGGTCTATGTCTACTAGCTGGTTAAAAAATCACTTTTGCCAACAAAAATTTATTCGATATTATCATCTTTTACCTACATTCCCAGAAAATTTAATTGCATTATTCCTCATATTTTATCAGCAGCGGTAGCAGCACTATACTTCAAACTTTGAACGCGTTTTTCTCGAAACACTGTTTTCAAAGTCGGTGGACATGATATCTCGAGGACCACTTAATGGATTGTTTCCAAATTCGCAGGAGATACAAATAAAAGCATTTAAGGGGCGATAACGTTCTCATTTTTCTAAAATCGATCTTCATTTTTTAATAGTGATGTAAAAATTACTTCTTTCATACATTTTGTTCGCTCGAGTTTCGCTTTGTCACCACATCGTTAAAAAAAATGATTTAAAAAACTAATTCGAATCAACTCGAATAACCCGTTTGGGTTTTTAGATTTTAGATGGACCGTTTAAGCTGAAGAGTGTCCACCGCCAAACATCGCGAAAAAAATGTCATCATCTGGAGGCGGTTATGTTTTTGTTGTTTTTCTGTATTTTTGGTGATTTTTTAAAAGTATATGTACCTTTTTTTTAAATAGGTTTCGTCTTCACCAACCGTTTCCTAGAAAAAAAATCCGAAATTGGACCATTTTTCGGGCCTCTAGGTAGATGTCCTTTTAACCCTTACTTGCTATTGTGGGGTTCGAAACAACCGCAACACTTGTTTTTATTGTACGGAAATGTATTGATGATGTGTATTCAACAAAAGTGTGGCAAGTAAGGGTTACCTTGAGGTACCATCAGAGTTGAACCCCGACCGCTTATCCATCAGTGTAAGTGATGACTTACAAGTGATTACTTAGAAGAAACACATTTTCTTTTGGTGTCGTAATACTTAGTGTTCGGATGCGAACACTAATTCTTAATGTTATGCAAACACTATGCGAACACTGATACTTAGTGTATGCAAACACTAATACTTAGTGTTCGGATGCAAACACTAATACTTTGTGTTCGGATGCAAACCCTAATACGTACTGTTCGTATTCGAACACTAAGTATTAGTGTTTGCATCCGAACACTAAGTATTAGTGCTTGCATCCGAACACTAAGTATTAGTGTTTGCATCCGAACACTAAGCATTAGTGTTTGCATCCGAACACTAAGTATTAGTGTTTGCATCCGAACACTTAGTATTACGACACCAAAAAAAATGTGGTTCTAGAAGTACAAGAAGCACATTTTCTTTTGGTGTCGTAATACTTAGTGTTCGGGCAAACACTAATAATTAGTGTTTGGGCAAACACTAATAATTAGTGTTCGGATGCAAACTTATATACAAACCATAATACTTAGTGTTCGTATCCGAACACTAAGTATTATGGTTTGCATCCGAACAGTAAGTATTAGTGTTCTTAGTATACTTAGTGTTCAGATGCAAACACTGATACTTAGTGTTCGTATCCGAACACTAAGTATTAGGGTTTGCATCCGAACACTAAGTATACGGATACGAACACTAAGTATTAGGGTTTGCATCCGAACACTAAGTATTAGTGTTTGCATCCGAACACTAAGTATTAGTGTTTACATCCGAACACTAAGCATTAGTGTTTGCATCCGAACACTAAGTATTAGTGTTTGCATCCGAACACTTAGTATTACGACACCAAAAAAATGTGGTTCTACAAGAACAAGAAGCACATTTTCTTTTGGTGTCGTAATACTTAGTGTTCGGGCAAACACTAATGATTAATGTTCGGATGTAAACACTAAGTATTACGCCACCAAAAGAAAATGTGCTTCTTGTCGTTATCAAAATTGATGACATCCTTTAAAAGGAAGAACCACATGTCTGTTTGTACTACTCAAGAATGCAATTGTGTAACAGAGCCTCACCGATGTGGCCGAAATATTAGTAAACAGAATGATAAAACGTTTCGTTTTTTAATGTTCTACAAAGCAGATACCGCAAATTTATGTCTTTTTCGTCTCCCAATAGGGTTGACTACTACTTTCATATACATCCAACAGATTCTGTGTGCCGTACACACACTTGCTGGTACTGTGTGCCGTGCCGATTTCGGCAAGTCTGTCCTACATTAGAGCATACAAACATAGTGCGAAAGACGCTCGAGAAGCCCAGCTGTGAAAACTCATTTTCGTTGATCCAGCAACGAATAATGGCTAATCAGTACTGAAGTACACTTCGCAAAAAGCATTAATAACTGGCATTTTGTTTCGCCTGCATTCGACGTAGCGTAGCGGAAAATGGAACGCACGTCGACAGGCGTAATTGCGTAACGGACTAATTAAGTACATGGAATTGCACCGCGTGATTGCCGGTTTCGCGCAGCACCAAGGTCTACCGATATATAAATCCCGACGCGCGTCCTCTTCTTTGATATAACATAATGATCACTCCTCCCCTTTCCTCCAGCCGTCCTCGATATCCCTTGCCCATAACGTTTCCTAGATCATCAGCATGACTCTGCGCAAAACGGTAAAAACTTGCCGTCGCGCTACGACTCCCGTTGACAGCGGGAGTGTACCACCGAGAGACAGAGAGAGAGAGAGAGACCCATCAACCAATATCACCGCGTGAGTGACGAGTTTTTACGGTATTTCTTTTTTTTTCTGGTTCTTGTTTTTTGGACGTTTCTTGTACCTCCGTACAGTATGAGCGTGAACTAATGGGATTCTTCATTGACGAGACGGTTTGAGGCAAAGAGTTTTTTTTGTAGCTGCCTGTTTTGAAGGAAACTGTCGACCGGATACGAAAAAAGCGGACGTGTCGCGCCATGCTGTAGAGTCTTGTAACTTGTTAGGTACCCACTGATTCGCCTTGATTGTGTACTGACAAAAAGAAATTCTGGCGTAGGACTTTTCATTGAGGAGAAAACACATTATTCTGAAAATCACAAACTTCTCACTGCTTTCCAAAACAACGATAAGATTTTTAGTTACCAACAATATCAACAAAGCCGTACGGTTTACGTCGATGCTGCTTAGTGTTAAGGGGCTATACCAGTGTGAACGCTGAAAATTTGGGTGATTTTCGGGAATTTTTCGGAAGAAAAGTACTCGATTAAATCTTTCGGAAAATTAGGAATTTATTTGGCTATATTTAACCTGTATTACATCATTTTTTCATAGAAAAATATTGAGATCCAAGCGACTTATGCGCTGCCTCCGGAGGCGCAAAAAAAAGTTCCTCCACTGCTGACATGATTGCGGCCGATTGAGTAGCTGAAACCGAAAAAGGAAAAAATGTCGTTAAACTGGAAGGTATGTCCTGTACAATGACGTAGGGTTTTCGAAAAATATCAAAATCTAACAAAATGGCGTAGTTATGAAAAAAAGTATGTTTTCTTGCCTATAAAATTGTTTTTTTTTTAATGCCTAATCGTCAATTTTCCTACGTCATTGTAGAGTGAATATATTCAAGAGTACTCAGTTCAAATTTCAAGTCAATCGGATAATTGCTCTTTGAGCTCCAATGTCAGCAAATTTGAAAAATCTCATTTCGAGAAAAACGCGTTTAAAGATTCAACTATCGATTTTTGCAAGATGAAATGATTACAAATACGATTAGAAATAGTATAAACTGTTGAAAAAGGTTGAAAATCGTTTTTTTTAAGTGTCACACTGGTATAGCCCCTTAAACTATTGAAACCTCAATAGGGTATTACACCCTCTTTTGAAACGTGTCTCAATTTAATCCTGGTGATGGTGGTGATGAACTACCAGAATTTTTATCTCTTTTTTATGAAATGGATAAGTGCCATAAAAATGCATTTAAATTTTACATTTCAAATTTCCGCGCGAAAACGCTAGTCGCCATGCTGCTTCGGTTCGTGACGTCACTTGCATAGTAAACATCGACGCTGCGCCAATTGAGAATACGTAAATTTTTTTGGTTAAAAGTGAATTACAATGCCTATCATTGGTGTGTTCTTCCAAAATGTAAGAATACTAGTGTAAAAACACCGGAAAAGTTGTGGATTAAAATGCCAATTGATATAAATATGAGGAAGACTTGGTTAAAACTTCCGAGAAGAGATCCAAAGTCATAGTCCGAAAAAAAACTCATTTGTTTTTTTTTTTAAGCACAGATAATTATTGAAAAATTTGCAATTAACTATGACAAACGAGAATATATAGTTGTTGACGCTTTCTTTCACAGATTAGAGAGTAATACGTCTAACGCTTTCTTTGTTTACTATGTCAGTGCTTACTGCGTCACGTCGGAATCCATTATGGCGGCTACCGTTTCGCATGTTCGTTGAACGGATAGAAAAAGTATTTTTTTTTAAAATGCATTATAAAATTTATTTTGTGTTTTTATTAATTGAAACCAACATTATTCGATTGCTTATTGCCAAAAATACGTTATTTATACATTCTTAATTTTTTTCTTACATAGAGTAAAATACCCTATTAGAGCCTGTTCGTCAATACAGACCGACGCGATCAATGAGACAATACAATCAATGGAAATCAGATTGCAAGCGTTCATTAAAAGTGGTGGCCGTCACTTTGAGCACCTTTTATAGAAGTAAGTGTTTGCACCGTTTTTTTAAGGTAGTTCCTCTGCGAAAATCTCAACCAAAAGTTTACATACCATGTTCATGTTTAAAAGATTGATAATTGGTTTAATTAGTAATGAATAAAATTGAAAACTACGCAATATTGACTCGGTACTAGTAGATAATACGATGGATATCATTTACTGCCGTAAAATATATTTTGTATTGTGTTTTCGATCGACCATTGCCAGTAAACTTTTTGCCGGGACTGTCCAGGCTTTGCCCCAATTGTTTTTTTTTCCAGGCTTTGCACCAAAATTGTGAAGGCTTCTCATGGTTATATCTTGGAAACTAGATGGTGAATCATTCTCATTTTTTTCACATTATTCGTGATATCTTACTGTAGCTTATCCTCGTTTTTTATCAATTTCTTAATTTTAGTTTTGACGGTAGAATTAATGATGCTCTGTTTGCCCATCATAATGCATTTGTTACGTGTAAACCAAGCCAACTTTAAGTGTAAATATCTCAGGTTTGGGGTGGTCAAACTTATTCAAATTGCACAGGTGTTTGGATAATGTATTAAATAACGTATATGTCAAATTTCAACCATTTCTTAATTCAACTCTTCTGTGGAGGTACTACCTTAAAGGTTCTAGGCTAAAAACATCGAAATTCTTTTTCACCGCTTTTTCATACTAAATCTTGACCGTGAATCTTGAAGTTTGGTGTGTGAACTTGTTTTTAGTTCCTTGATGCAATTATGGAAAGAGTAGTCGTTCCGTTTAAAAAAAATGAAGGTGGCCTTGAAATGTCCAAAGTGCATCCACCCGGATGAACCTTGTAGCCACCTAGTTTTAGGTGTTCTATGTCCACTAGGAATCGTTTTCTCCTAAGTTTGATAGGTTAACAAATATTTGTATTCCTAAAAGTTGTTGCTTCACCCAGTATATTTGAAAAGCTGATAATATTGGCATGTTAAATAAGTTCTCACTGTTTTTTTTTCGTGAAAATTAATGCTTTATATTGAAAAATCATTCCTAACGCTTTTGAACGCTTTGAAACTGTTGTGTCATCAACTCCTAACGATTCTGCAAGTTCAGCTAGCGTCTGACATGAGTCTTCATGAAGTAATGACTCCAATTCAACAAATCAAAGCTATTCTTTTTAAAGCGACTAAACCAATATCTGCATGTTGTGACCGATAGAGCATGGCCGCCGTAAGTATTAACAAGAATTCTGCGTGCTTCAGCTGCAGCTTTTTTTAAATAAAGTAGTGCAGTAAAATTCCCCGCAAATACTCTTTAGTGGCACGAAATTTGACATGTTCTCCACTATGAAAAAAAAAGTTATTTACACTTCGGTGAAATGGTCCCAAGTAGAACAGCAGAGCTGTTGATCACCCCCAAATCGTATGGTTCCGGAAAATTGAAACCGCAACCGCATGTCTACAAATTGGGAAAAAGATAAAACGAGAGGAAGAGAGAGAGAGAGAGAGAGAGAGAGAGAGAGAGATCCCACAAAAAACGGAAACACGGAAATATTTTGGTGGCAAAAGTACGTTTACGCCAATAAGTATAAATAAGTATACGCCAATCATCTCGTCGGATGCTTCGTCATGTACGAACGAAATCAAACTGTTATGCGAGTGCAGCGATAAAAAATCGCGTCTATAAAATAAAAGGTCATATTTTTCATGACAATGGGAACGGAAAAACGACGGAAGTCTTGGGGGAATTAACGTAATCAGAGGATTTGAGACTACGACCACCCTGCAAGCCTACCTTAGCTTACCATCCATTATCACGGCGGTGTCCCCTACCGGCCAATGCAAGCATAATGACGGTTGCAAAGCGTATTGTTGACTACCGTAACCATTGACATTTCTTTGCAAAGCGCATTTGCGGGCTAGCCTGCGTCTCTTGGACTTACGTAATCAAATATCGTGTGCGTGTGTATCGCGCTCAAGATTGCTCTTCTAACCATATATATATATATATATATATATATATATATATATATATATATATATATATATATATATATATATATATATATATATATATATATTTCGTTTCCTGTCACGGTATGCACCGCAAACACACACGCAAACACACAGTGAATGACAAAACTCGAGAACTCTTTCGCAGCAGCCCCGAGATACTAATTGGATAAATAAATTGTTGCCTCGGGTATATCGTTGCAGCGAGAAAATTCCAGTTATATACACAATATTTCTTACGTGAATTCCGGCTCTTTTTTGCCGTACTCTCAGACTGTGACGAACGGGATCGTTTTCTTTTCGTTCTTCTTTTGCTTCTTCTTCATTCTAATTCTTAGTTTCGTATGTCGACGATGAAATTTGTTACGATGCTGCGCTTCGTCGGAACGCAACGAGAATTCTTCGTCTCTTTTTGATGACTTCATTCTCATCGTTATTAAATATTACGTCCAGTAATGGTCATTGTCCGATGTTACAGGCAATTGGTATCATTTGATATGCTCTTTTTGCAGATTTCCAGCTGCAGATCCCTAGGGGAATCCTTGAAAGAACATTTTGGGCGAATTCTCGAGTCCTGAGCTGCTCGAAATTAGTTTAAGGCGGGATATACATTTAGACAGGGAAAAAGGAAGCAATATTGAGGTATTTTTAGAACTAAGAAATAATTCTACGACAATTATTAAACTTTAGATATACTTTAATAGTATATTTTTTTAAATCAACATTTTACGCAACATTCTTGTAAAATGTGGAGAGAAAAGGTTTTTTTTTTCCAATTTTTCGAAAACAATTCTCGTCAATTAGAAGGAACCAATGTTATCAATATTTCTACCAAGTTTTCGACAATGCAGTTTTTTCGAGCAGCCAATTTCGATAATGCAGTTTTGAGAAAAAACGCGTTTGAAGTTCACGCCCGCTCCGAATCCGAGCGGTGAGGCACAGCGTTGACGGGCTGTAACGTTTGAAGTTTTTCGAATTTCGCTTTGCAATTTTGGGTAAATATTCTACATGTATAGTTCTATCGTTTAAAGAAAAAAAAAAAGAAGTAGATTTTTTGATCGTTGTAAATGTATATCTCGCCTTAAGTGATTGGGAAAAAATTAATTCGCTTGCACACCGAGCATGCAAGTTTCGATAAAGTTGAAGCGTAGTTCCTCTCTCGGATCGCTTCGTTCGCGCGCAATTAGTTACTCTCGCGAGGGTTCGCTCGACTTGGCAAAGACACTGCCGGGGATTCTACGCTCGGGCCCAATCGTTTTTCCAAGCCGTGAGTAATCCACACCACAGCCTGGTTAATCTCAGTTCTCTCTATCTCTGTAGCGCGACTTTTCACGCAGAAAATCAAGAGAGAGAGACAGAGAGAGAGAGAGAGAGAGAGAGAGAGATAGAGAGAGAGAAAGACGCAGGCGGCACGATTCCAAAGTCGAAGACCTCTGAATCATCTCGACGCCACACACTTTCCGAGCCCTCGTTCTCGGCTAGAAAGGCTTCCGGATTCTGTGTTTAAAATGATACGCAGACCGTCGGCGCCACCGAATCGTCAACACACACACTCGAGCACACGAAACACAAAGCATCGATATCGGATCGGCAATTCGATGAGTCGTCATAAATTTCATCCGCGTCAAATGAACCTTTTTCGGTCTAGGATTTTTATTCGTTATTCTATTATTCTTAATTTGCTCATTGATGTTCGTATTTCCAATGTTGCTGCGATGTGTCAAGATTCTGCTGTATTTGGTTGTTTCCCGAGTCGAAATTTTCAGCCTATTTTGCCCCTCCATATCCTCACAGTGGTAGGAGATAAAGGCAGTAAAGTAGCTTCGTATTCAATATCAAATGAGCTCCTACTTAGGGCCTAGGACGAGAACAAATTTTCCTTTTCTCCACTTGCAGACGCTAAGGAGGACGTCGATTGGCACTCGTATACACGCACACCCATGCACTCTATTACGCATATAGATACATATAGATACATATGCCCGAATACGCGCATGCGTAGACACACGTGTATACCCGCACACATACACGCCTAGGCATACACCAACACACTATAGGGATCCGCGTATACATGCATATGTGAGGGCAATTCCTATAAAAAATATTGTAACTGTTTGCCGAAAATCCATTTCTTCCACTTTGGAGAGTTGCTGGAGCTGCAGGGGCAACTTTGAAGCGAATGCAAAAGGTTCGCTGGGTGGAGATAATGGAAAAGCCATTGGAAAAGTACGCCTCTACGTCGAACGCGCGGTCTTACCTAGTCCAACGCATGATGGTTACTGAAAACTACCAGACCCCCCCTTTCGAATGCGACCATCCCCACCCGCATTTCGTCGGAACAGCCAAATGCGCGATAGGTCCATACGAAATCAAAAGAGGAGCTGCAACGACTTCAGCTAGGTTAGGTAGGAGTATGAGGGCCTATGCAGGAGGTAAGCAGCAAAGGCAGAGCATGTTAGGGCCCATAGTAGGACTTCTAGCAGCAAAAGAGGAGCTGCAACGACTTCAGCTAGGTTAGGTAGGAGTATAAGGACCTATGCAGGAGGTAAGCAGCAAAGAAAGAGCATGTTAGGAGCCCATAGTAGGACTTCTAGCAGTAAACAGACTCAAGTGAGGCTGACATAGGATCAAAGGCCTTTAAAATAGGCTGAACATTTCGACTCGGGTTGGGTTTAGGTATCGAGGGTAAAGTGAACATGAAGTAGTATTCCGGCGCTCAATGAACGATGATTGTTCGGTGCCGAAATTGTCGTAGGGATCCAATTTGATTTCCATTCTTGTCCCTACTTCCTGATAGGGATCCAATGGGTCATTGCATTGGATCCCCATACTAAAACGTCACTCTCGTACGTTGGATTCGTATCGGGATTCTCCATTGGAATCCAATGAACGAAACCAACTTGAATCCTAAAGGGTTCCTACATTATCGGACAAAATCCAATACGCTGCATTCTGTGCCTTTACATTTCTAAACAAAATATATGGATATACAAAACGCGTGGATCTTAACAAACCACAAATCTCATCTTAAAAACGTATAAATCGCTTCCAAAAAGTATATCTCAAGGGGCTATTCGGGTGTGAAGGCTGAAAATTTGGATGATTTTCGGGATTTTTTTGGAAGAAAACTACTCAATTGAATGTTTCGGAAAATTAAGAATATATTCGGCTATATTGGACCTATATTACATAATTTTTTCATAGAAAAATATTGATATCTAAGCGACTTATGCGCTGCCTTCGGAGGCGCCAAAAAAAAGTTTCTCCACTGCTGACATGATTACGGCCGATTGAGTAGCTGAAACCGAAAAAGGAAAAAATGTCGTTAAACTGGAAGGTATTTCCTGTACAATGACGTAGGATTTTCGAAAAATATCAAAATCTAACAAAATGGCGTAGTTATGAAAAAAAATATGTTTTCCTGCCTATAAAATGGTCGTTTTTTGCAATGCCAAATCGTCAATTTTCATCCAATCAAAAATATCCTACGTCATTGTAGAGTAAATATATTCAAGAGTACTCAGTTCAAATTTCAAGTCAATCGGATAATTGCTCTTTGAGTTACAATGTCAGCAAATTTGAAAAATCTCATTTCGAGAAAAACGCGTTTGAAGATTCAACTATCGATTTTGCAAGATAAAATGATAATGACACAAATTATATAAATGATAATGATATTCTTAAAAGTATAAACTGTCGAAAAACGCAAAAAAAATCGATTTTTGGAAAGTGTCACACTGGTGTAGCCCCTTAAACATCGTTTTGAATCACGTCACTGAAAATCCACTGTCATTGTCGTTTGCTATTTATTTTACTGCACTTTGACATAATACCACCACACACGTACACGCTCACGAAGCGTGCAGGTTACGTTTCAACAAGTTGAGTTTTTACAAGTTTTTATATAACTCGCTTTGTTCGTATGTCTGTCTTTCCGGTTCGAAATTTGTAATCCATTTTTCAAGCACTTGCTGGCATCCGTTCGAGCTGACATTTGGCATGCCTATGGAACTTCGGTGACAACGCACCAATATGATACCATGGAGCTAGTCTGATGATGAAGGTGGGAGGTGGGCAATGCAACTTCTTAATAGCATGTACTACGACAGTCGAGTTTGTGCTCATTTGTTTTGTTATCATGAGCACTTTTCATTACACATGATAACGAGAGTCTGATAATGGTGGTGGGAGGTGGGAACTGAAATTTCCTAATGGCTAATGGTAGGACGATCGAGTTTAGGCTCATTAACTTCGTTGACTTCAGCACTATTTATAATTACACTATTATAAAGTTTCTCGCAAAACCTTTATAACCTAAGGCAAGGTTTTTTATTACACCGATGTCTGAATGGCATGGGCGTCTGGCATGGCGAATAAATAAAGAAATTTTAATTCTAAAAAGTATATAATAAAATAAACGTGAAAAAACTTTTTAAAAACAAGCTTCTGTAAAAAACGTACTGTACTAAAAAGTAATGTTCAGTAAAATTGAAAATCAAAACAGTATAACTCCAGAAAAGTGCCTTTCTTGGTCACTCAGCATAGATGCAAGTACTTAAAATATACATAAACGTCGATATTTAAAAATACGAAATATAAATTTTCAAAGCTTGTGGCGTCAAACGTCATAGGTACTAATATTATTTAAATATTTCTGAAGAAAACTTTTAATCTTCAAGAATATATTTTTCATATTTCATAAACATTTATGTTTATGTACCTTTTAAGTACTTGCACCTACGATGAGTGACCAAGTAAGGGACTGTTTTGTAGTTATACTGTTTTGATTTTCAATTTTACTGAACTTATTTCTCACTTTTTAGTTCAATACCTTTTAAATAAAAGCTTGTTTTTAAAAAGTTTTTTTACGTTTATTTTATTTTGCGTGACTTTTCACATATTTTCGATTCGAACGTGGTAATTATGAAATTCTGAATTCTGAAATGGCGTTCATCATGGAACAGTGCAGATTGGATCTCAATAAGGACTTCCTATGTGCGATGTCCCCAACAAATGTGTCCACGGGATCACAAAAGAATATTTCTCTTTGCGAGATCCAACGAATTCCGGCTGAGAACTTCAAACGAAAAATTCTCAAACGACGTCAATGGGGAAATATCGCGGAATCCATTTGGATCGCAACGTAAACCCCCTACGTGCGGCGCCTTTATCAAATCCCTATAGGGCTGTGGTAGGATCTGGGGACTCCACGATGAATTTCTACCCGGGTTATTGTATCAATGAGCGAGGCAATCAATTCGGTTCTGACCAGCACTAATTAAGAGATCAAACGATTAAAATACGTTTAGATGCGGTAGTTTCACGCATCGCGGGCATCGATGAAGGGGTTATGTTCCACGCGTTATTTAATTAGACGTTAATTAATGGGACGTTAACGGGCTCAACAACCGACCGTGCCACTGTGTGCAACATATCGTAAATTACGAGAGGGACCTCTCTTGATGCACTGTTGCACGAACAGTCGATAATTGATATACGAGCACGTCCCCATATATATATATATATATATATATATATATATATATATATATATATATATATACATATAAATGTGTGTGTGTATATATATATATATTTATATTCACTGTATATGTATATAACGCATACAGTTTCGAACGTGTGAATAACATGTTCCTATTAAGTCTCCTCAATGAGCGTTACAATGGTCAGCGCTGTGTGTTACTGAAGAGTGCTAGAAAACGCGAATTATCATATCATAAAAATGTATGACACAAGTGCACCATATGTAAATAGACCAGTGGCACATTCAAATGGAGAAAGTATTGAAAATTAACGCCGACGAGACTTATTTATTCAATCTGCAATGCAACTAAAGAAGAAAAACTTTTAGACGCATTCTTGTTTTATAACTTTTTATTGCAATGGAGCTTTATTTTTAAATTACATTTATTCTCATGAAAATGATTTCCATTTTTAAATGGCATCGATTTCTACTTTCCATTCGAATTAATGGTCGTTCTCAAATCGCAATCATTTCGACTTTTAAGGTAAATGTCCCAATTATTGAACAGCTAAGGATCTGGGTGATTGAATTCGGCGAGAAAAAAATATAAAATCAAGAAAAAACCATCGCTTTCATGTTTAAATGATACTTTGATATTTTTACTTTTGAAAAATCACCGTTTAAATTATTTTTAAATGATTTCAAATGAAAAGGAAGATTAACAATGTGAAGCATGCAAATATCCCATTTATTGAACACTGGAAGTGCCTATGTCCCTAATATTGAACAGGCAAGTCCCAGTTATTGAACACTCTCGAGAATTCTTTTTCTGTTCTGAAAATATTATTTTGGGTACAATATTAAGAAATAAAAGCAAAATCAAACACTTAAATAATCTTTTATTAATCATGTAAAAATACAAAAATATATATTTAGGCTCTTTTGACAGGTTTTTGCGTCATTCGAATTTGGTTTATTTTTGCTTTTCAACTCGAACGTTATTTTATTTTTATTTTCAGCTTCCTCGTTTTTATGTTCTGTTTTTGTTTGATTTTGTCGCAGCGTGGCTCCCTGAAATATCGGAGAGCAAAAAATATTGAACATTACATTCGTATTTTTAGGTTACATTTAGGTTATTTTCTCTTTTTACTGTTCTTTTTATGTTTATTGCACGAAAATACAAATAAAAAATATATTTGACGATCTTGGAGCTATTAACAAACAAAATTTTCATTCGGATTTATTCAACGGATTTATTCAAACAAAAACTTACAGTTTTTGTTTTAATAAATCCGATTCACACGATCTGTCACACGTTACCTGTCGCGATGTTTTGATGGTTTTAACGACGCCATCTTGGAGAATTCGAGTGTTCAATAATTGGGACACACTGCATTTTCTATGTCCCAATGATCGAACACCGTATTTTTTAACAAATAATTAATGAAATTTTTTAAAAATTGTTATTCGTAAGAAATTTTCTGAGAACCTGAAACGCCTTTACTTTTTGAGATGTGACAGTTTTTGAATTTTCTATGCCCTTACGCATGAAGCGGCGCGTCTTAGCAAAAACGATAAGCAGTTACCACGAGACGTCAAATCGGGTCACCGTTGCTGATTAAATAATTTTTTTCTCTATTAATTGAAGCTTTTTTGCACAAGTAAGGTAACATTTTGATAGCTGAAAGTTCCATATATGTAATGAAATTTTTATAAATAAGTAAATGCATGTACGTGAATGAGAAATAATAAAAATACAAGATAGTATTCAATAATTGGAACATTTACATTAAATCAAATGAAGTTTTCCTTTCAAATCTCATTAATATCGATTTCCGGATAAAAAAAAATTAATTTTCACATTGAATTAATACCGACTGTCAAATTGCATTAATTTTTATTTTTAACTCGAATCAAATTTTAATTTTCGAATCCAAAAAACTTAAATCTACGCTTCCATTGTTAGAACAATTCCAAATGAAAATTTAACGACCGCAATTTAATAATCCACCGCGCGATATTGCCCCTCTCTCCGTTCAAAGTAGCCGTGGACGTATTTTTCTTGTGTGGGTGCACGCGCCGGTACAAAACATCACTCGACGATGAAGAAGAAAAAAACGCACTCGAATTGAACCGAGGCGAGACCGAGGTCGACTACGATATGTCCCATAAAGGATGCCCGAGCAAATAATGTCTCCCTTCGCGCTGCCATACGTGAACCTCCGGCGGTTGTTACTAAGTCAGATCCGAGCCCATTTGACACACCGACGACATACGTTGTGCTCCGAAACTTTTGTATAAACATAGAGGCGACGTGGTCACGAATACGTAACCGAGGCGGTACGTGTAACGCGAATAAATGAAGAAAAAAAAAAAGATGAATAATTATCCAAGAAGAGTGTACGTAATCGACGATACAGTCGACGCGAGGTCAGTGTGCAGCTGCGGCGATCGGCCCGTTGGTCCGGGCCAATACTCAGATGGGTGACCGCTTGATAAAACGACAATCAACGACTGCTTGATAAATACCGCTTAAAAGTGGAAGGGACGAAAAAGGAACATTGCGAAAAAAAGGTGGTATTGAAGTTCGAAATGACATCGTTGGAATGCAAAGAAAATGAATATATTTAAATTTAATTTCTTTCGGCGGATTTTTCCTACGAGAATCTTTCAGCCATTTTTCGAGATACTTATTTAGCGATCTACAATATAAAGCTATACAAAAAATCTATAATAATAAAAATATGGAAATCTAAAAGTAAAAAACACTTTCGTTGCGATCCAACGATGCAAACTTCGGGGATAGTACGATATCCCGGGCGCCAAGGTTTGACAGTTGATTTTTTATATTTGAACCAAAATAATGCGAATTTCTAGAATAAAAAATTGCCGTTTTGGCTTCCTTAAGGGGTTAGGCCACTCTAGAGGCCGAAAAATAGACTTTTTGGGATTTTTTTTTTCAGAAAAGCTACAAAATAAATCGAGATTACAAAAAAGGGTGTTTATCATACATATCAGTGACTGTATACAATAATTTTTTTCAAGCGATTCATTTCAAAATGGCGGCTGTGCAGCGTTCATCTCAAAGCTGCATTTTTTAAGTTGGCCGCTAACATAACTCAGACAATTTTCAACCGATTCTCTTGAAATATTGAATATATCTTGAAAAATACATTGTCTATGGAAGTACATAGGATTTTTTTTTATTTTTATTTTATATTTCATTTGTTATTAACAATTATCTGACGATTTTCAGGCAAATTTTTGGAAAGTGAAAAAATTGCCTAAAAAATCATCGCCTAATGTAATTATTAATTAATGTAATTAATGTAATTAATTCCGTAAGGCCTTAAGGAATTACGAGCGCGTTCAGCGGTGCTTGGAAATACGCCAAAATGCAACGATTGTTGTTGGCTCGTGGGTAAAATATCTATATTTTATCGTAAATAATGGGAATTGACCGGGCGAGCTTCAAAAAGTATTTGTTTGTTTGGGTTTCAAAATTAGCCGCCTCGGCTTCCTTAAGGAATTATGAGCGCTTTTAGCGGTACTTGAAAATACGCAAAAATTCAACGGATATTGTTGGCTCATGGGTACAATATCTTTATTTTATTGCAAATAATGGGAATTGACCGAGCGAGCTCCAAAAAGTATTTCTTTATTTGGGTTTGTTTGGGTTTGTTTAGTGGTATCATATAAATACCACTAAACGTAGTATTTATATGATTTTCAACATAACTTCCGAGATTATAATGCTTTATTTATTCATATTCTCTGTGTATTTATAACAATAAGCATTGTTCCATACAATTACTACACCAAATTACTAAACGATATAATTTGCATAAACTTAGAGCCTTAGGGGTCGTTCATTAATTACGTGAGGCTCAAATAAGGGGGGGGGGGTTGGATATCATCACGATTGATCACGGGGGGGGGGGGGTGGGGGGTGTTGTGACATATCACGTGTATTTTTTTTGTAAGTGCGCGGACAATGCCATTTAAATATGCTGACAATATATATATTATTTCGTTTGTCATAATAAAATACCGCACTCTCTATCGCTTGTATCAAACGTTTCTTAACAAAAAAAATACACGTGATGTTGGGGGGGGGGGGGGCTGGCTAGAAACCTCACCACATATCACCATGGGGGAGGGGGTCAAAAAGTGGCCTAAAAAACCTCACGTAATCAACGGACGATCCCTTACAAGTCCGAAGAGGGATGAACCATATACTTTTAAGGGGGGATTGTCTTTTTTTTCGCAAAATTTACCGCTTTTTGGGAATTTTTTTGTGAAGAAAGTATACAACGGAAAACTTGTGAAACTTGGCATATAGTTTTATTGATCTGTTTACTACATACAAAAAAAATTTAAACAATTTCATCAAAAAATCCGCCTCCCACCCCCCTCGACGCGCGATGGTCCTTTTTTGATGGTGTGCACGATTTCTCAAAAACTATTCAACCGATTGCCTTCAAATTTGGACAGAATGCTCAGCTGACATCCTTTTATCGTTTGATGAAGCAAAAAAGCAATACGTTTAATAGTTTTTTATTTATAACAAAAAATCGATCAATTTTTTTCGAACAATCGATACTTCAAGTTCAAAACGTCACCAAATCGTCAATTTTTTTTTTCCTTCATCGAACGATAGCTATATGTGTCTAAAGTAAAATGCTTTTTGGGTTTTTGTTGCAGGATGAACGTGAAGGCTGTAATCGTGCACACCATCAAAAAAGGACCATCGCGCGTCGAGGGGGGTGGGAGGCGGATTTTTTGATGAAATTGTTTTAAAAATTTTTTGTTTGTAGTAAACAGATCAATAAAACTATATGCCAAGTTTCACAAGTTTTCCGTTGTATACTTTCTTCACAAAAAAATTCCCAAAAAGCGGTTAATTTTGCGAAAAAAAAAGACAATCCCCCCTTAATCCCTCTTCGGACTCCTAGCGATTAAAAGTAATACTTTACTCTCTGTCTAGTCGCACTAGACATGGAAAATATTATAGTGTTATTCAAAATACATTTTTGGCTTCTGACACACTGTTGAAACTATAAATTTCCAAGTTACTTTGCATGATGTTCCTTGAAATTTTCAAATTCGAAAAAATCTTCATATTCGATAACTGTCGAAAAATTCTAATTTGAACGCAAAATAAGCGAAACATCAACTTTTACCACTTTTCATATTTTGTTTATTTTTACTCGATAATCCTAAACTCACCGTCAAATCTTGGCACCCCGGATATGGTACTGTTGCCCAAACTTCAACACCATACTTCGAATTGTTGGAGTGCAACGTGGCTATACATTTTTTTCTCGTATTCCCGCATTTTTTGGCACATTCAGGCTACGAAAGTCATTGGAACATGTTTGAAAATCATTATTCATGATGTATAGCCAAAAGATGCAAAAAAATATTTTAGATGATGGCAAAAATGACATCAAAAAATCAAAAAGAAAATCAACGAATAATCCGCTGCATCCCAACGATGCAAAGTTCGACACCATAACAAAAGGCCTACAAGCTGTCGCGAGATGTCCCCCGTTTGATTTATCATGGCCAAAATCGTCCAAAATGGACAACCCAGCAAACGGATCTTACGTGACGCAAGTAAAATTCACCACTCGAATAAAACCGATAGGTGATCGAGATTGTCTTCAGCGGATACTTTGTATCGGGCTTCCTGTTCCTAATCGCGTCTACTCGCCCACGTTTTCGATCGCCCATATAAACGCGCGTATACAACGGTGAATAAAAACTCGATCGTCTCGTCCCGCGTCAATACGCGTGATGGAATATATCGTGGAGCAGCCGGACGGCCAACAGTACAAGGAACTGAGCAACGAGACTTTATGGGCTCGCGTGTATGATCCTTGAATCGTGAAGCTTTACGATACCAAACTGACGGATCTACGAGGAATTTCGAGCGGGTTCAAGGTACGAGGCAATGATG
Source organism: Ophion ellenae (assembly GCA_963210295.1). NCBI lineage: Eukaryota > Metazoa > Arthropoda > Insecta > Hymenoptera > Ichneumonidae > Ophion > Ophion ellenae. Next base: position 20,889,304 of record OY723392.1, read on the forward strand.
ATCGAGTAACGTCGAGATTGGTGTGTATGCTTGGTGGACGGAGTTCTCGCCGTCTCTCAATCTCTCCAGGAACGAGTATGAAAACATTGTTGGGCAATTTACCACGGTAAAACTTGCCATTAGCAACGTAACGAGAAAATCGAGTTTTGCGGAGAGAAGAAGACGGGGGTAGAGGGAGGCGAAGCAATGTATGGATCGTTGGCTGATGGCGAATATAATTTGGATCGAAGAAGAGCAAAGTGTAAGAGAGGATCAAAGAGACCCGGGTTAACGAGATATTGCCGATCAAGTTCAGCAGTCAGTTAACCGGCAGTTAGCCTTCTGTCGTCTAACAACTTAATGACGGGAATTCGCCACTTACCGGCTTCGGTCTCTCTCTCTCTCTCTCTCTCTCTCTCTCTCTCTCTCTCTTTCCTTCCCTGTCTTACCCTCTTCTCCATCTGTGCATCGCGATTGATAGCCTGACTTGTTTCTTCACCAACTTCTTTCGTTCTAAAGGGTGTCTCAAAGAGACCTGACATTAGGAAGTATCGAGGTTCAGCCATGGAGTAAATGATCGAGCAACGCATAGAAATTGTTATTTGCTGCATTGTTACTGCATAGTTATTGCAGACGAAGCTTCATGGTTGTGTTGTCTCGCGCCGCGGCGATGTGAATTGGCCACCAAGATCGTGCGATTTGACACCATTGGACTTCTTTCTTTGGGGTTTCCCGAAAGGAAAAGTGTATGCCAATGATCCACAGACCATTCCGGACCTCAAGAAAGCAATTGGACGCGCCATTAAGGGGCTATACTTTTTCGACAGTTTATACTTTCAAGAATATCATGATCATTTATATCATTTATATCAATATCATTTTGTCTTGCTAAAACCGATAGTTAAATGTTTAAACGCGTTTTTCTCGCAATGAGATGTTTCAAATTTGCTGACATTGTAACTCAAAGAGCAATTATCCCATTGACTTGAAATTTGAACTGAGTACGCTTGAATATATTTACTTTACAATGACGTAGGATATTTTTGATTCGATGAAAATTGACGATTTGGCATTGAAAAAAACGCAAGTTATAGGCAAGAAAATAGACTTTTTTCAAAACTACGCCATTTTGTTAGATTTTGATACTTTTCGAAAATCCTACGTAATTGTACAGGGAATACCTTCCAGTTTAACGACATTTTTTCCATTTTCGGCTTCAGCTACTCAATCGGCCGGAATCATGTCAGCTGTGGAGGAACTTTTTTTGGCGCCTCCGAAGGCAGCGCTTAAGGGGTTACCCCCGTTGGCGATTTTGAAAAAATCGATTTTTTTTATTGCATTTTTTTGAAGAATGAGTATCTGAGAATATGTCCTGAAAATTTCAAGTCGATCCGAACAAAATTGACTGAGATATGAGCGTTGAAAGAGAAGAATCCGCTGTGTAAACGACCGGCTAGTCTGCCGTCTGGCGCACTCGACCCTCCCTCCGACCTTCAATGCATTGTTCGATGAAAAGGGTCGTATGCCTGGCATTCACAACGTTCATATAATAGACTGGAATTTATAAAAATGGGCCCGGAATAGATGACTCTATGTAAGTTTACAAAAAAAAAATATTTTCTTCGTGTAAACTGAAATTGAAACTTTAAACGCGTTTTTCTCAAAATGGCATTTCTGAAGTCGGTGACCAAGATTACTCGAACACTAATGAACCGATCTTCTTGAAATTTTGCAGGCTCATTTAATACATAAAAATGTAGTCTTTAATCGTTCGATTTTTTTTTCGAAAAAAATGGCCGTTTTATAGCCAAAAAACGGCCGTTTTTTTTCGTTAAAATCGAACCATTAACTTTGACTGTCCGCCATTTTGTGAAAAATGAATATTTTTTAAAATCCTTCGATTAAAGACTAGTTTATACTTATATTTGACTAAATCCATCCGCATTTTTTTTTTTCAGATGATCCACTTCGCCGCAATGTTGGTCACCGCAAACCGTGTATATAAAAACATTATTTCATTGACGGCCATTTGCCACTAAATAATGTAATATTTTTCAATAAAAAAATTACTGACAGTTCTTCAAGATGTGTTCTTTAAGGTGGTATATTGGTCGATTAAAAAAGTTTTGTAGTTTTCTTTAAAAAAAATCATGAAAAAGGCCTTTTTTTTGCGCTACAAGTGAGGGTAACGCCTTAAGTCGCTTGGATCTCATTATTTTTCTATGAAAAAATTGTGTACTAGAAATCAAATATAGCCAAATGCATTCTTAATTTTCCACAACATTTAATTGAGTGATTTTCTTCCAAAACATTCTCGAACGTCACCCAAATTTTCAGCGTTTACACCGGTATAGCCCCTTAATGAAATTGATCCGCATTTATGCCAAAATCTTATTGACAATTTCGTCACAAGAGTGAACGTTTGCAAACATGGCCGAGGCGGCCATTTATCGGATATTGTGTTCCACACAGAACCTCCATGTTTGTACCTAATATTAAAATAAAAATGTTCGCACTTTTCAAATAAATAATATGTTTTATTAATAAATAAAGATGTCAGGTCATTTTGAGCCACCCTATACTTGCACGCACAAAACCCTTCCAATTGCCGGTACGGTTATTGGACAGCCCTCGATGATCGGCAATGACGAGCCAGCTGAAGCTCCACAGAGCCCATGCCAATGGCTGCTCCCCTAGAATTTCCACCGTTTACTACAGTATCGGAAACGCGATACGCCCACGACGATAATAGCTCTTAACTGCTGATATATAGGGGCTGATGAACGAGCATCGTACCTTTAAAATTAATCATTTGGAATTTTCTTTTTTGGCAAAGTCAATGGTCCAATCAATATCGAGGTCTCTTTGAATTTGGCAATGATCGATTTCGGACGCTACCAAGACAAAAAACATGTCCCATCGATTGGAAACGAAATACTATACTTTTTTAATGCAAAGGATTTTTTGCATTCCGCTTCCGTATAGCCCGTGGAGATTTGCGCGATTGCTGTCTTACGTCAGCATTAAAATATATATATATATGCTCGCCAGACGTCAATCATCAGGCCGCGAGAAAAAACAAAGTCGAACACTCGACAGACGAGACATTCAGCCAAACATTGACGGTTTATCTTGTATTTTTGTAAGCCTGTTGATTTTAACAAAGACCCTGACGGGGGCGGACTTGAAGCAATATGTTTTCGTTTCAAATATATATATATATATATATATACACATACATACATACATACATATATATATATATATATATATATATATATATATATATATATATATATATATATATATATACACATACATATATATTCTGAGACACATTAATTTGATTAAGGGGCTATACCAGTGTGACACTTTCAAAAAAATCGATTTTGTTTTGCCTTTTTCGACAGTTTATACTTTCAAGAATATCCTGTGAAAATTTCAAGGCCGTATCTCTAATCATTTTATCTTGCAAAAATCGATAGTTAAATCTTTAAACGCGTTTTTCTCGAAATGAGATTTTTCAAATTTGCTGACATTGTAACTCGAAGAGCAGTTATCCAATTGACTTGAAATTTGAACTGAGTATTCTTGAATATATTTACTCTACAATGACGTAGGATATTTTTGATTGGATGAAAATAAACGATTTGGCATAGAAACAAAACGACCAGTTTATAGGCAAGAAAACAGACTTTTTTAATAACTACGCCATTTTGTTGGATTTTTTTTTTCGGAACTTTTTTTTTCGCGCCTCCGAAGGCAGCGCATAAGTCGCTTGGATCTCAATATTTTTCTATAAAAAACTTATATAATATAGGTCAAATATAGCCAAATATATTTTTAATTTTCCGAAACATTTAATTGAGTACTCTTCTTTGGAAAAATTCCCGAAAATCACCCAAATTTTCAGCGTTCACACCGGTGTAGCCCGTTAAGCGTCAGACAATCGGCTGACGACCCAATCGGCGATGCTCGTTGCTGAAATTGCATATTGTCTCGGTAAAACGTTCGCCGCTCCATGTCGCTGTGACATGCCGGAAAATAACTGTCATCTCAAATCGTAATAGCCACATTTTTCACAGCGAAGATAACAATAATCCCGGCACTCCGGTGCAGTATGTTCCATACGGTCATGAAGGTTGCGTCGTTGGAAATTAAACAAACAAATAATCCCTTTATATTTGTCCAAAATCTGTTTATTTTTTCGGGTTACCGACTCTGATAAGGATCATAACAAATGTGAGAATGATTTTCGTGTCCTGGCTCTGCCAAAAATTAATTGGGCAATTGCAAAACGATGCTTTTTTACTGCGTTCCAACGACTCAAACTTCAGCAGCATTGTGATTTCCTATAATAGACCCTGAACGTTGAAATTTAATACTGAATGGATTTGATTTGATACGGAATCAATATAATTCAATAGTAAATGGGTCAAATGCTGGAGTAAATATGGATACAGTTCAGTAGTAAATGGTTACAATTCAATAGTGAATGGATTAAATGCAATTGTAAATGGATAGAATTCAATAGTATATGAATACTATTCTATAGCAAATATGGATACAAGTCAATACCGAATGAATGCAACTCTATACTGATTGAATACAATGCAACATCAAATTCATACTGTTTAACACTAAATTACTGTACCAAATGAAAATTTGGATCTCAGCATGGACACATGAATACAGTTCAACAGTAATCGGTTATAATTCTATAGTCAATGGATACAATTCAATAGTAAATGGATGCAAGTCAATACCGAATAGATACGCTTCTATACTGAATGGATACAATTCGACATCAAATGGATACAAGTTATTGGTTATGATTCAATAGTAAATGGATACAATGCAATATTAAGGCGTTACCCCCACTTGTAGCGCAAAAAGGCCTTTTTCATGAATTTTTTCAAAGAAAACTACAAAAGAATTTTAATCGATCAATATACCATCTTAAAGAACACATCTTGAAGAACTTTCAGTAATTTTTTTATTGAAAAATATTACATTGTTTAGTGGCAAATGGCCGTCGATGAAATAATGTTTTTATATACACGGTTTGCGGTGACCAACATTGCGGCGAAGTGGATCATCTGAAAAAAAAATGCGGATGGATTTAGTCAAATATAAGTATAAACTAGTCTTTAATCGAAGGATTTTAAAAAATATTCATTTTTCACAAAATGGCAGACGGTCAAAGTTAATGGTTCGATTTTAACGAAAAAAAACGGCCGTTTTTTGGCTATAAAACGGCCACTTTTTTTCGAAAAAACAAAATCGAACGATTAAAGACTACATTTTTATGTATTAAATAAGCCTGCAAAATTTCAAGAAGATCGGTTCATTAGTGTTCGAGTAATCTTGGTCACCGACTTCAGAAATGCCATTTTGAGAAAAACGCGTTTAAAGTTTCTCCTTCAACGCTCTTTCAACGCGGATTCTTCTCTTTCAACGCTCATATCTCAGTCAATTTTGTTCGGATCGACTTGAAATTTTCAGGACATATTCTCAGATACTTATACTTCAAAAAAATGCAATAAAAAAAATCGATTTTTTCAAAATCGCAAGTGGGGGTAACCCCTTAAACGGATGCAAGCCAATACCGAATGGATACGCTTCGACAGTAATCGGTTACAATTCAATAGTAAATGGATACAATGCAATAGTAAATGGATACAAGTCAATACCGAATGGATACAAGTCAACACCGAATGGATGCACTTCTATACCGAATGGCTGCAATTCAACATCACTTGGATACAAGTCAATACCGAATGGATACAATTCAACATCAAATGTACACTATTTCATACAAAATGACTGTACCAAATGGAAATTTGGACGTCAACGTCAAGTCGTAATGATGTTTTCGTTGTCTTTCAAATGATTGAAAGATTATCTCGCGACAGCTCGGCGCAGAAGTTGTGACATCTCATAAATAATCCCTCGATACGACGGTTCAACAATGGAAACATCATGCTCGGTGAACGTCGTGCACGGTGACTCGTATTCGTACAACTTGGTTAAATTCTCGTTACGTGCGAAGGCTCTGTTTTATGTAATCCACGCTCGCGGTAGGCGGTCTCGCAAAGCCGTTTTTTTTTATTCTCTCCTCCTTGATCTCGGTACACGATTTTCAGACGACCTGGAGACGCGTTTGCGACAAGCGCGAGTGCCGCGAGGACCGGCGCTAAGTCGACGTTTCGAGGGAAAAAAAAAGTCGCAGCCACGTTTTGAGATTTTCCGTCGCCGGTTCGATTTATCGGGAATCATTTCGACTCTCGCTTGACAGTGATTTTTTGCACAGTGATCCATATGCGACAGAATTGGATTTGGCCGCATTGAACATCAGCGAGAATGGACGTAAGTGATTGGGAGCACATTTGAAACAGGCGTGATGGTGTAAGCAGCCGTGTTCAAGGCTGAGTTACATTAGAAAAATAAATGGATTGGCAAGTTTGTCTCATTGGAATTCAATAATTATTGATGTTTATCAATTGCTTATTTTGTCGGACTTATTGAAGATGCTTTTTGCATCCGGGAAAATTGTGTGGAATCCTTTTTGGAGATCCACATACCAAATCTGTAAAACGAGATTTTGGGTTATGATAAAAATGGAGGAATAAGACAATAACGAAGAATCTTCGTTGCATTCCATAAATTGCCAACATCAACGCACCATAAAAGAGGAGTCCTCAATATTGGTGGACAGTTGTTCGCTGCTTTGTTATTTGCGTTGGTGGTTGGATCGCAAAAAGGACAAAGTGACGTAGCTTGTTTCCACAAGAGAATGGATTAATCGTGGAGTCTTTTTGCACATGCCTCTGGCAGACTATATTACTCAAGTCGCGTCTGTGTCGCTTGTGTCATCGTTCATTTTATTTCGGGACGGTCGATCACCATCTTCCATAATAAAAAAACATAAAAACGTTTGTACGACCGTCTGGTTCCGATGTAAGGTCACCGATGGAGCGAACGGATCGTTGGAGTGGCCCGATTACGTCGTCGTCGGTACCGTCCTATTAATTTCCGCTTCGATCGGGGTCTATTATCGATTCAGCGGTGGAAGGCAAAAAACTTCAGCGGTACGAATAGCAATTACATCGTCCACCCGATTAAAAAAAAAAACTATTCGTATTGTGCAAACAATTTTGCTCTTTCGATACAAATAATTCCACTCGTTTGCGTCGAACGAAACAGTCTCGTCAATCAAAGATTCCTGATTTACCGCCAATTGTAACCAATTGCAAAGCTATACTAAATTACACTGGATGGTAAACGAGTGGAATACTTTTTTGTGTCCCGCACAATGCAGGAGTACTTTTCCGCAAATCGTTCGATGAGCATTCCCTTGCTGGCGATCGCACTTATGGTGGCTTTCGTCTCGGCGATCGCGATTTTGGGTATAAGCGGCGAGAATTACATCTACGGTGCGCAATTCTGCGCTACCACTATCGGATTCATCATCGCCACACCGATCGCGGCTTACCTCTATCTTCCGGTCTTCTACAGGCTTCAATACATGAGCGTTTATGAGGTAAATCAATTGATCGGTCGTCATCCGCTATTTGGCCACGCGCTCTTTGGGGATTTTTTTTTCAGAAAAACTACCAAGTGAATCGAGATTACAAAAAAGGGTGTTTATCATACATATCAGTGACTGTATACAATAATTTTTTTTGAAGCGATTAATTTCAAAATGGCAGCTGTGCAGCGTTTATCTTGAAACTGCATTTTTTAAGTTGGCCGGAAACATAACTCAGACAATTTTCAACCAGTTCACTTGAAATGTTGAAAATATCTTGAAAAGTACATTGTCTATGGAAGTACGTAGGATTTTCTTATATTGCATGGTTCATTTGTTATTAACAATTATCTGAAGATTTTTTAGAAAAATTTTTGGAAAGCGAAAAATTTCGTCAAATAATTATTAATAACAAACGAACTATGCAATATGAAAAAAATACTACGTACTTCCATAGACAATGTATTTTTCAAGATATATTCAACATTTCATGTGAATCGATTGAAAATTGTCTGAGTTATGTTTCCGGTCAACTTAAAAAATGCAGTTTTGAGATAAACCCTTTCTTGTAATCTGTAAAAAAAAATCCCCAAAAAGTCTATTTTTTTCTGCCTCTAAAGTGGCCTAAGGCCTTAAGGCCGTCCACGAACCCAAATATTCATCAATTTACTTATTTTCGTCTATAATCAAGTGAAAATACATCCCAGTATACTGATCGAACTTCAAGCCAAGGTACGAACTTTTAACGAAAAATTACATATCTAAAAATGCTCATTTATACGGGGCTTTATGGAGATGTCACGCTGGCCACATTTTTATCTAATCATTTATACACTAAATAACTCTCGATGCCTAATGTAAACGTCTCGTTGGTGTAAAAAAGTCTAAAGGTTCCTTAAGGGGCGCCACTAGTGTAACTGCCAAAAAGGTGATTTTCGGGAATTTATTGAAAAAGAAGTATTGCATCGAATATTTTGAAATTTCAAGAATATATTTGTGTATAAATTGTATATATGCGGTAATTTTTTTTGTATGGAAATATTCAATGTTCAGCGACTTATGCGCCGTCTCCCGAGTCTCCAAAAAGAAAGTTCTCCCACTGCTGCAGTAATTGCGGCCTGCAGAATGCCCGAAATCAAAAAATAAAAAAAGTCCGATAAACTAGAAGATATTGCCTGCACAATGACGCAGGATTGTGAAAAAAATTCAAATCCAACAAAATGTCGGAGTCTTGAAAAAAAAAACGTTCCAAATTACGCTTAAAAACCTGATGTTTTTGCACGGCAAATGGCCATTATTTATTCAATCGAAAAACTGGAGAGTCATTGCATGAAAAACAAATACTAAATGCGCGAAAGATTCAAGTCGACCGGATGATTTGTATTCGAGTTAGAACTGCAACAAATAAAAAAAAATGTCGTTTCGAGACAAACGCGTTGAAAGATGAAAATATTGAGTTCATTGTTATAAATCGATAAAAGTATAGGGTATAGTATAGTAGTAAGGTATACTTGAAGGTATAGACTATCGAAAATGCAAACAAAAAAAATAATCGATTTCTTGGAAGTGTCTAGTGGTGCCCCTTAACGACAGTAAAAACGGAGGGTCACCGAATGTTTCACGAAAATATTAATGATAAAACTTGAAAAAATGTGACTAGCAGGAGAATTTTCGTAGCCATGACGTTTCAAATAAATGTAAAAATGTCTAAATCTACTAAATTGACGCAAATTTTTTTATTCTAATTTATCGTTGTGTCTAATAATTGGTTGTAACTTATTTTTTATTAAGCGTCATTGTAATTTACCGATGATTCAAAAGGGTGCTTATGCCCCCACAAAATACGACCCTACGCGACAGGAATACCTTAATTTACAAATTGATCGTTAAGGGGTTAGGCCACTCCAGAGGCCAAAAAAATAGGCATTTTAGGGATTTTTTTTCAGAAAAACTACAAAATAAATCGACATTACAAAAAAGGGTGTTTATCATACATATCAATGACTGTAAACTATAATTGTTTTGAAGCGATCAATTTCAAAATGGCTGCTGTGCAGCGTTTTTGCGATGACGTCTCCATTTTTCCAGAGTCCACGGCCGGACAAACAGCTCTTGTAATTTTTTAATTATAATGAGCCAATGCATTTTTTCGGCTATATATAATAACTGCTATAGAATTACGTAGGATATTTTCGATATATTGATTTTTGGCCAAATGGCGCACTTCTAAAGTGGAAAGTGAAAAATTTGCCTAAAAAATTGTCAGATAATTGTTAATAACAAATGAACTATGCAATATAAAAAAAATCCTACGTACTTCCATAGACAATGTATTTTTCACGATATATTCAACATTTTAAGTGGATCGGTTGAAAATTGTCTGAGTTATGTTTCCGGCCAAAATAAAAAATGCAGTTTTAAGATAAACGCTGCACAGCCGCCATTTTGAAATTAATCACTTCGAAAAAATTATTGTATACAGTCACTGATATGCATGATAAACACCCTTTTTTGTAATTTCGATTTATTTTGCAGTTTTTCTGAAAAAAAAATCTCCAAAAAGCCTATTTTTCGGCCTCTAGAGTGGCCTAAGGCCTTAATGAACCGTTCTTCCGTTTTTTCCCCAGTATCTCGAGAAGCGATTCGGCAAGGCAGCGCGAATGACCGCGAGCGTGGCGAATTACGTGCAAATGGTACTTTACACCGGTGTCGTGCTGTACGCTCCGGCACTTGCCCTCGAAGCAACCACAGGATTGTCAAGCACGGCGAGCATATTTCTCATTGGTCTCATCTGCACGTTTTATTCGAGTATCGGCGGTATCAAGGCGGTTCTCGCCACGGACGTTTTTCAGGGCTTTCTCATGTTCGCCGCTATATTTTCCGTGATCGGTGTCGGATGCCACGACTTCGAGGGTGGTGCGTCGGAAGTTTGGGAAATCGCCAGTAGGGGACATCGTTTGGATATGTTGAGGTGGTTACGAAATTTGCTGAGCGTGGTTAAAATGTCTAATGGCCGATTAAGGATATTCGGGACAAATGACGATATGGTACCATTTTTTTCAAATTTATTCAGTAAATTCTTTGTCATACGGAATGGACCCTCCAAATTTGAAAACCTACGTCTATGCCGTTTCTATAAAATTTACAATTGAAGAAACACTTTTTAACATTGGGAGATGCCTACGTCCATCGCTGAATGACAGTATTACGCACGAAATAGTGTCAAAACATGTTTTAAATATTATGGAAAACTGTCAAATTACTCAGTATATTATGACACTGATGATGAAATGTTCATAGTGTACTGAGTGGCAAACTGTCAAATCACTACAATTACATCATGACAATTCCGTCTCCCTTCACATTATGACATTTAGACATCTCCCTATGTTAAATAGTGTTTCTTCAATTGTAAATTTTATAGAAACGGTGTAGACCATCAATTAAAAATGTAGAGGTTGCATTCAGTATATGACAAAGAATTTACTGTATAAATTTGAATCAAATGGTAACATATCGTCAATTGTCACGAAACACCTCAATTCCGTTCTTTTGATTCCCCGAGTCGAAAAACAAGCACTGGTTCCCAGTTTTTTAAAGCCTGATTGAAGACACTTTTCGTCTTTGGGACATGCTGAGTAACGATGTCTAATATTGCTTGTAACGGGGAACAAAATTGTATGCGGTGGAGAACTAAGCCCTTTTTAGCCCTGGTACTCTAACCATGATTTGGATCTAGAAATTGAACATTAAGAATTGATTTCCCGAGCCGAAAACCAAATACTGGTTTTCAGTTTTTTTGAAGCCTGATTGAAAACACTTTCCGTCTTCGGCAGATGCGGAGAAAGATGTCTAATTTTGCTTGTACCGGGAAACGAAATTCTATCAGGTTGAGAACTAAGCCCTTTTTAGCCTTGGTACTCTGCCCATTATTTGGATCTAGTATTTAAACATTAACAATTATTGGATGTATTGCCTATATCCATGTCGTATACTTTAGGTGCGAACCAAATCGATATTAGACCAGACAGACTTCATTTTTCAATTCAAAGACTTTGCTAGATAGCATCTTCATGAATTTCAAATATCGGAATTTTTGGGTGGAACTTAGGAAAAAGCAAAAACGAAGTAAAAAGGATAGAAACAGTAATTTGGAAGAATCATATCCGACCCAGCAGGAACAAATTCCCTTTTCCACTTACGTTTGTACGTAGAGAATATGCGAAGTATGAAAAAAAAGTCTGATTCTCGTTCGCTCCAATGCAGCTTCGATTGGGATCCTACAGTGAGGCACACCTGGTGGTCATTGACGGCAGGTGGAATGGGTTTCTTCCTGTCGAACTTTGGTGTCAATCAAGTGCACGTCCAACGACTTTTGTCTGCCAAGTGAGTTTTGCTGAAGTCGTATAAAAAGATGTATCTATTTAGCAGGTGGTTTGATACAAAAATCAAATTCGCAGAACATTAAAATCGGCCCAGCTAGCCCTGTTTCTCAATACGCCAATCATCATAGCCATGGTAGTGGCCACATCGTTCTCGGGTTTGGTACTGTACGCGTGGTTCGAGCCTTGCGATCCCCTCGCATCCGGTCAAATTACCTCGTTCGATCAAGTTATGCCGTACTTCGCTAAAGTACGAATGTCGAAGATACCGGGACTGACGGGCTTCTTTATAGCAGGTGTATTCAGCGCTTCGCTGAGCACCGTATCGGCAATGTTGAACTCACTCGCCGCGGTGGCAATAGCCGATTACCTAACGCCGATGTTTCGGAAATTCGGCAGCGAATTGTCCGACTCGCAGGCACCGATGTACGGCAAGATTCTCTGCGGCGTTAACGGCCTCATGTGCATCGGTATAGCCTTCATGTCTTCGAGCTTTGGCAATCTCATACAAACGGCACTGGCGATAAACGGAACCATGGGTGGTCCGGTACTCGGTCTCTTCAGTCTCGGTGTATTTCTCGAAAACGCCAACGAGCGGGGCGCCGTGATCGGCACAGTCTTCACTCTTTGCTTCATGACTTGGATGACGTTTGGACAACCTAAGCCGCCGATACAGGACCTTCCGGTTTCCATCGACCGTTGTCCCAATTCGACACATCTGGACACTCTTGCCTATCAACAACTGATAGACACGCAATTCAAGTAAGCATGCCAATTATGCTGTTTTACTTGTCTCTCTTTCTTAGGGCCGTCAGCCACCAGAGCGAAGATGAGTGGAGCTAGGAAAGAACAACTAAGAGAATCGCCCTGCTTAGCTTCGATGGACATGAATTCAGCGGGTGATTGGTTACTTTTTTCTAGCTCCGCTCATCTCCGCTTTGGTGGATGATGGCCCTTATTGACGGGCGGAAATTAACCTTCACTGAGATGTCTTTTATAGTAGCTTCAAAGAATACGGTGGGGTTGTTTGTGTCCTGCGTGTTTGACAGAGTGCAAGTTCGATCGAATCGCCAATGAGGTCGCGACTCCAATGATTCGTCGCGATGATTTTAATTTGTTGGGAGTGCGAAGCGTTGGATACTTTGAGAACAGGAATTATGGTTCTCGGAAGCGTTGAAAGCAGCAACGGAAAGAGGGCTAATTCAACTGAAAACCAAATTCATTCGCTATTTAATGTGATTGCAGAACCGAAAATGAAAAGGAATACTTCTATCTCTACCGTATATCCTACATGTGGTATACACCCTTGGGATTCGCATCCACGATGATCATCGGATACGCAGCGAGCTACCTTATCCGTAGATTTTCCAAAACCCCGATCGCCGAACCTGACCCGGATTTACTAACGCCTATTGTGGCGGCCCGTATGAGACGAAGACGCGAAGACATCGCCAAAACTACGACGAGTCAGGTCTTCGTGCTGAGCACGAAGGAAATGGTTCCGGCCGAGTGATCGGCAGGTAACGCGTATTCTCATGAATATGCGCAACTGCGTCCAGCGAGTGTTCCAAAAGCATGATACCAAATGAATAAATATTTACAAAATAATACTCACAATTAGCATCATTCGAGTTGGGCCGCAAGCGGACACGAGACACTTTCGACAAAATAAAAGTTATTTTTCAATTTAAAAAAACGTGGCGGTAATTTGTTTTCTTACGTACAACCTCGTACTGCAGGGCTGTAGGCAACAATTTTGTAGGTGCAATTGAATGATCGCGTTGTTGTGTTAATGGGAAAATCTACGGCGCGGTTATTTTATCGCCCACACGGTAGAAACGAACGCAATCTTTTTCTCCTTTTCAATGGAGGTGATGTAGGTCAAATGCAAGAGTAAATCAAACGCAATTGTTCACAAACGGTTTATTCTAGCCATACAATTCGTACACCATTCGAAGTTATCGAACACACGGTAATTCGTCAACACGTGAGAAAGTCCATGAAAAATGAAAAGAACACTATCAGGAAAAGTATTATAACATTACTGGCAAAGTACAATTTGTTGAAAAAAACAACCAGGCGATTAGTTCATACGCAACATAAGACATCATGCGCTCAACGACCAGTGCTGCATCGTGAATGAATTTGCTACGTGAGCGATCAACAAGCAGAGACGATTGCGAATGATCCGGTTAATAGGGGCGACAATAAAATGAGATAACATTCAAGAGCGCACTTCTGTGGCGTTTCAAGCATTGATCGTTCGCGCTCAACTCGAAGAACGCGAAAAGAAGGAATATCCGCAGTCTCACAAGCAGAAACGTCATCGAGTAGGATTATTTGCCTAATAATGAACATAAAACATTGATTGATGCACCGAAAACACTGGAAGATCAGCCTCCGATAAGTAATTGTTCTCCAATGAGCTGATAAGATGTCTAAGTGATCGCCACAGGCTACTGAGCATATCGGATAACTACTAGGATCATCGTAACTCTTGTTACCATATTATCGACTGGATTAAAGGCACATTCCCTGCAATAAAATGTGTACCATAACATAAATTTATCGTTACAATTACTTATCGTGTCTGGCCGAGATGTAAGGCCAGCTTTGTGAGCTGGCGCGATCGAGCGATAAAACGTTCGAGAAAAGCACAGACGCGGAGGCAAAAGGCAAACTACTCGGGTCGCCCACGCGCGGAGCTCTTCAGCAAAACGTATACGTGCAATGAACAAGAGAGGATCGAAACGTTAATATGTGGGTCACCGGGAACTGAACCTTCATTATTCTCATAGCTACTTTTAATAGATCGACCCCGCGTTCGAGTTACGAAAGTGTCGAGATGAGTTCCGTCGACGTCGAGCCCGGAAAAGACATCGCCCGCTGGACATGTCTAGTCCATTCTAATCATAGAATGGACTCTCCAGCGGATGTCTTTTCCGGTCTCGTCGTTATCAACCTGAGATCGATTTTCTTTGTCTCGGAATATGTGCTCGGCTGTGTCGAGTTGGCGAATCAACGGATCCCGAAGACCGTCATCACCGGAATGCACTTTGCAGATGGGGACGTGGCAACATGGATGTTGTACTCGGAAGACGATCCAAGCTTGTCTTTTGACTTAACACGTCCGCAGGCTCATGTTGTGCCACGTCCAAGAGGCAAAATTGACCGGGACGAGGAGAGAAGCTCGTCGATGGGCGTACGCGAGCATGATCGTAATGCAGTAGTAGTAGCAGAAGGAGAAGAAGGTGAAGACGATATGAAGTGAGGTGCGTGTAAGGTGGCCGGTAGTTTGTTGATCTAGGCGCGCCCAGCAATCCTCGAGAGCCTAAGTTTTCTGTGACGAGAGACATGCGAGCCTTGGGCATACACACAAAGGACACTCACAGACGCATACATGCATATTCCCTAAGCGTGTTAGCGCGGTTTCTTTCTGGAACCCTCTGCACCCCGTGGGAACTTCGCCGTTCTCCGATCCACGATAATACACGCTGTTTGCCCAAACACCCAACACGTGGGCCATTAAAATGATTAAGGATTGTTGTTTCTTTTTCGCCCGGCGAGACGAAAGCGCGCGGCGTCCCCTGACGTTCCTACCGAAGCTTGATCCTTTAGTTTTTTACTGCCGCGGGAGGAGTTCGTGACTGAAATCCAACGCCGGAGCGAAGGAGAGCGAGCTTTTTTTTCCAAATGCTTCTTCGTATGCTCTTGGGGGCTTTTGTAAGCCCGTCCCTTCCACGTTTGTGCTGCACACTTATCACTGCGCTATTTCGCCAACAGGGACTCTTCCCTAGTGCACTGCTGCATCGCCTTTGATGGACGGCGCAGGGAAATTGTGCAAAGCCTAGACGGATGCATGCAGCTATTTTCTGGCTGAGCTTCAGTTGCCGTGCAGAAATTGTCGTAGGGATCTAGTTGGATTCCCATATTTGTCCCTATACTAAAACGTCATGCTTGTACATTGTATTCTAATGGGGATTCCTCATTGGAATCCAATGTGGAAATTTAATTGTAATCCGGAAGTATTCCCACATTATCGAACAGAATTCGATACGATGCTTGATGCATCCCATCGCATTCTGTATGTTCAGTTTTCTAAACAAAATACATAGATATGCAAAATGCGTGGAGCTTGAACAAGTATAAAGCTTATCTCAAAAAAGTATAAATCGCTTTGAAAAGTATATCTTGAAAATCGATTCGTATCACATAACTGAACATCCACTTTGATTAACATTTGTTATTTATTCTACTGCACGTTAACATAATATCACTACACACGTACCAGGTGTAGAAGTATGAAACCGGACTGTTTTTGTAAAAATTACACGCCTGTTTGAAAATGATAAAAAAGAATGGAGACGGCTTTCTGCGTCACATTCAATTGATCCGCGAGTTTCTGTTGACTTTGAGTATCATCTTCATCCAATAAGGCTTGCAATTCGTTGTCTGCAAACTTTGTCGGTGGTTTCCCACGCTCTTCGTTTCTCACATCAAAATCACCACTTTCGAATTTTTTGAACCACTCGAAACACTGTGTTTTGCCAAGAGCATGTTCACCGTAAGCTTCGACAAGCATTGGATGCGATTCTGCAGCAGTTTTATTCAAATGACAACAGAAAACCAATGCTGTCCGCAAATCGTAGTTCGTAGGCATAAAACTCGACATGTTCAAGGTTATAGAAAAATACACCGGTGTAGGGAACTTGGATTATTGTATGTTGAAAATCTTCGTCAGCTGTTAGAGGGAGATGATGGCGCTGCAGAAGCGGTCTTATGGTCCCTAAACTGATGGCTAGCACCGTCTATAGGGAAATTCCGGTTTCATACTTCTACACCTGGTGTAAGCTCACGAAGCGCGCAAGTTATGTCTTAACACGCTGAGTTTTTTCTCGTGACGTTTTTACATATTTTCGATTCGAACATGGCAAGAATTCTCAAACGGCGTTCATCAGGGTACAGTGCAGAATCCCATTGGATCCGAAGGACTCCCTATGTGCGGTGTTCCTAACTCATCCCTATAGAGATGATGCGCGTGCATCTTGGGACTCCTCAACGAATTTGTGCACGAGATCACGAAAGGCTATTTTGTGGCGCGATTCAACAAATTATGATATTCAAGTTTACGTCGTGGGGTCACACCCGAACTCTCGAAGTTCAAATCTTTTTGGCAAACATGGACCCCTCAATCGTTTCCATCGATTGGGTGGTCCAAATCAATCCTAACCCTCATCAGAAATCTACTGCACAAATTGTGCAGGATAAGATTTTAAATGACGAAGAAACTGAGGAGAGAAAAAACTTAAAAACTAATGTTACGCTGCGTTCCAATGATGCAAACTTCAACACCATAATAAATCCCGGTTGAAAATTTCAAATAAATTATTCTCAAACGACGTTGATCGGCAATTAGCGCGGAATCCACTTGGACTCCAATGTGGACCCCTGTATGCGGTGTCCCTTTCAAATTCCTATGGGGATGTGATAGGATTTGGGGAATCCCTAACAAATTTCTGCATGGGTTGTGTTGTCATATAGTCGGTGCGCCTCAAAGCGGTTCACCATCAGAGCACAGGTCCAGTCCGAAGTTGCTCAACACGAAATATCGCCGCAACCGGCAACCGCTATTATTCCTGTTCTTGTTCTCGAAAAAAAAAGGATGAGGAATCGAAACAGCCTTCTCTGTGCGAGATTTTACTGTTTCATCCTGTCACTGGTAATCCTATGGGAGAGGAATGAAAGGGACTGGGCGCGCCGGGAAAAGGGCGCGTCGGGACTTCATTTCGCAGGGGAATGCGGTAGTCGTGTTCACGTATTCCGCGTTTGTATATAGAGGTTAAAACGCGGCTTGCAGTCCGATGCAGTCTTGGCCGCTGGCCGAGAGAGATCCGCGGAAATCCGCACAATGAAAGGTACCATCCGTTTGTACCGTACGCCGGCTATGCTGACCATCGGCTACCTTGGACTATCGCAGCGGCGGAGCCAAGTAAAAAGGAGAGAGGATAGTCATGAATGGTACGTTGACCAGGAGAGGGAGACGAGCACCGATCCCTCTACCCCTCTCTCTCTCTCTTTCTCTCTCTCTCCTCCCTCGGCTCTCTTTTATACTCCGATCGCGGCAGCACCTTCATAGCAAACCTACACGTATACATAAGTAAACGCGTGTATGGAGCATTCCACGTGAAACGCGAGTCGTCCACGATTCAACAGCAATGTGACATATCCTTCCCCAAGAATGAGGAAAACGGCCAAACGCCATTGGCTTGCTCGCCATTTCTTTCGGCGAATCAATTCATGATTTTATCAACATCGCAAATCCATAAAGAACTTTCCGATCACCGTTGAAGTGAAGGCTTCGCACGGAAGGGGGGCCCCGTATGTTCTTGTTCACGATTGTACGTAGCACACCAATGTGAGTTCTCGTATGGCAGAAGGTAGTTCAAGCGCACGACGTCACAAACAATCAGGAGGCAAAGCTCCGAACGTCCGAGCGTATTATTCTCGAAAGAATATACGAGGGAAGCTCGTCCAGACGCGAAGCAAGTATTTTCACGAAGTTTCATTTCATTTCCTCGTCCCTATTGTGAAGACCAGACTGCAGGGAGTCCGAAATCCGATGAGATGGTGGAAAGTCTGCCGTCGAATTTCTATATCCAATAGTGCCGAATTTTGCGACTAGCGTTTAACCTCGATCTAACTTGCTACGTCAATAGGGTAGATTTGCCTTAATTGTACCTAAGCCTGAACCATGATCGGATTTCACGGATCACGCGTCACGTAGTACCATTGGGCGATGTAAATGAAAGTACTAGTTAACCAAACATGGTGTCATTCTTGTCACCCCTCCCCCGACAGGTGGACCAGTATTTACTCAGGCAATAAAAATACATCAATAGGGCCTTATGAAAAAAGATTAAATATACAAATTCTCTTCCAACCTCGGCCAGAACATGGTATTGAAGTTGGCACCGTTGGGACGCAACGAAAATATCTTTTGGCCCACTTAGGCTACAAAAATGATGAAAACATTTTTGAACATCCTTATTAGGGTTCCATAACCTAAACTTGGTAAAAGGAGTTTGGATACTAATAAAAATGAAGAAATTTGAAAATAAAGAAAAATTTGCGTTGCATTCCATCGATGCCAACTTCAACACCATGCTCCGTCTTCCGTTTTGTTCATAAACTTGGCTCTGCGCTCATTTTTTCGTAATATCCTTTTGAAACTGCCGTTTGATTAGTTGAGTAGCGATTATTTTTCGATTTTTGGCACAATTTCATAGCAGTCCCTCGGTCGTCGCGATTTTTTCCATACTCTAAACATCAATTCGGACTTTGTAGAATTATTTTGAATGAGGAGACACATTTTTAATATAGAAAAAAAAAACAACCGCGATAAGGAACTTCAAGTAAAGGGTGCCCCTTTAAGCTTACTTTCCGGCAAAAATACGTTAATTTTAATTTCATCCCCCTTCCAAAGTGTCACCCGTTTCATTCGAATTCATGACCCCATTTACATATGCGCATTGAAAAAACATGTATTTAGTAGTTTCGACGAAATTAAAAGCGGACACCAAAGTAATATTCCTTTTCAGTCCTCTTTAGGTCAGATTGAAACCACGAAGATCGAACTTCTGCACCTCAGTCACCACGATACCCACCATTACCCTCCAAAACCATCGAATCATGCATTGGCAGGACCGCGAATAGGAAATTCGGCGAGTTTTACCTGCTCAGAATCCGCACGCATTCCAACTTTGCGAAAAGAGCAACCGTTGAACGATTCCAAAGAGCAACCGTTGAACGATTCCAAGATGCGGATCGTTTGACTCGTCTCCGATCGACGACCCTAACAAGTATGTTGGTTTTCCACAACATTCTGTTCAGCTACAGCTGGGACGAGAAGCTAATTGGATGGAACGTAAGGCGCCAAAGTGATCGAACGAGGAAATGGCTTTCGTAATAGCCAACATAGACCAATTCAGCATTGTAACTTAATCTATATACCGCACGATCCGTATCGATGTGCCGCATCGGTTCTGTCCTCTACCCGGGAGGGTGACGGAACAAAGCCATATCCCGAGATACACAACAGTCTCGTTTCAATTGCCTCCGCATACACGTATGTAACCACCGCCGAAAAGCTTCTATAGCAAGCGTTTTATGTATACGCGTGAGCAACGCTACATGTACACAAAACTTCCTATTTTATATGTATCCTAGAACTATGCGGAGCGCGCCCTTGAAATTGCTGAGACGATAAAATAGATCGTAAAATTGTGTACCGGGTGTTCGCGTGGAGTTCTGTCCGAACGAGAGAAGATTGGAAGACAACGAAGGTCAGTACGAACGAGCTTGTGTGTTCGATAGATGCTCTTGCTGGATCCCTGACACGGAAACCATTTTTCAAAAAGATTGATCACCATTTCGCGTTTGCAAACTCGCCCACACCACATAGACATCGCGTTACCCGTGCAGAAATTTGTTGGTGAGTCCCCAGATCCTTCCGCATCCCAATGGGGATTTGGTACACTGCAAATACAAGTGTGTTGTTTTTACACACTTAACGTTTGTAAATAGACACTTTTTACACGTTTAACGTGTGTTAAAAATAATGGTGTGAAAATAACACGGATAGATGGGTTCAAACAACACACTTACGTGTGTTGTTTTCTTGCACACGTGAAAACGTGTAAAAAGTTTCTATATCCATTTACACACTCAAAGTGTGTAACAACAACACGCTTATTTTTGCAGTACTGTATATACGTGGGATGCTTCGGAATCATAAATTCAATAACAAAAGCTTTTTATCGTCAAAATATATGCATTTAAACTGACCTCAACAGTACTTGTATGATAGTTGTCTTCAGATTTTGAAAATTAATAATATACCTTGCAAATGATCTATCCGTAATCTATATAACAACATGTTAAAATGGCAACGAATTCCATTACTATCATGAGCGGTGTCACTGTTTTCCTTGTCTTCGCATAGGCTAGGTTCTCATGCAGTTTCACGATGACGGCCGCTTTTTGCTCGTCGGTGATGACCGCGACACTAAAATACGTCGCTAAAGATTCAATGCAGCTATCGAGGCTTTGGAAAATAGAGTCCAATTTCAGGTTCTTCCATATAAAGAACTCAAAAATGATCTATAAATGAACCAAAAAGTTAAGACCAAATGTGGTCTTCGTGAATCAGCCGGCCAATCAATCGATGTCACATCAACTAGTGAGTTGATATGACTGTGTTGCTTTTTCCCGGGTCATTTTTGCTCGTATCTTGCTATCGACGTGTGTTGTTTAGTCCAATGTGTGTAATTATGCGTCTTGTATGTTGATTCTTCACGCTTTATGCGTGTTCGAATAAGCGCGTTGTTGATGGGAACAGCTACAAAGGTGTGTAATAATCTAATGTAACAATCTACAAAGGTGTGTAATAATCTAACGTAATAATCATTACGTATTACCAAATGCATAAGTGTGTAGAATCAACATGGCAACGCGTGTCTAGCCTACATGTTGTGTTACTTCTACATACTTTGGACACACGTCAAACACGCCTAGTTTTTGAAGTGAGTGACGCTGGACGTAGGGAGTCCACATTGGAATCCAAGTGAATTTTGCGCTATTTCCCGATCTACGTCGTTTAAGAATTCTTCATTTGACGTTCTCAATTGGAATTTGTTGGGTCTCCCAAAAAAAATATCTTTTCGTGATCCCGTGCACACATTTTTTGGGGAGTCTAAAGATGCACCCACATCTCTATAGGGATTTGTTGGGGACACCGCACATAGGGAGTCCTCATTGGGGGTTCCAATTGGATTCTGCACTGTTCCCGATGAACACCGTTGGAGAATTCTTATCACGAGAAAAAACTTGACGTGTTGAAACATAACCTGCACGCTTTGTGAGTATCTACGTGTAAGGTAACATTGTGTCAATGAGCAGTACAATAAACTTTAAAAACGATAATTACAGTGTATTTTCAATTGCGACATTTCAATCGATTTTTAAGATATATTTTTTTAAGGGATTTATACTTTTTTAAGATAACATTAATACTTTTTCCAGATCCATTCATTTTGCGTACCTATATATTTTGTTTAGAACATTCAACGTGCAGAATGCGAACGGATCCAATGTATGAGCGTGTCATTTTAGAATAGGGATTCAATGCGACGGCCCATTGGATCCCTATCAGGAATTAGGGACGAGTATGGAAATCCAATTGGATCCCCATGACAATTTCTGAACAGGTGTATGTGCATATGTTGGTTTTCGTCACACCTGGCTACTTTAAAAACGGCCATTACATTTTTCGAACAGGATCGTTGATTTTCGAGATTGTATATAAATATGCTTATATTTATCCAAAGATAATTCTGAAGAGATTGAAGTTTACGTGATATTGGGTATCGATCTTGATAGTCATCTTTCCGCATGCATATATGGATCACATATCGAATGGGAAACCATGATTCCGAGTGTAAAAACTATTCGGACACACGTTCAGAATTGCCTCTCTCTCGCTCCCCCTCATGATTCTTCGACAAAGTGGCATAGCAGATGCTCTTCGAGTGATCGTTCACGCATCAAAGCTAATACGTTCGGTCGTCCATCGCTTTCTTCCTCGTCTGGTCCCACTTTGCCAAATTCCCGGTACGGCGAACCAAGTCCCGTCAGCTGTGGTTTCCCCGACGTAATTTGAGATCGCCCGGCAACGAAATCGTTATTCCGAGGAACTTTCCAAACTGTATTGCAGAGAAACGATCCAATTTCACATCAGGTTTCGCGAGAGACAACGACTGGCGCGTGCAAAACGATTTCCGGTGAGTCGATACGTGTCGATCGGGAGGAAAGGGAAGATCCGATGGGCCAATCGACGATACATTTTGGGTGTACTCCAGGTGTACAAATGATCACAATCCTTTAGCATCCGTGTTAAAGGATTTTTATGTTCTCGGCTCTCCTCTATCTCGAGCGGACAAAGAGTCAGAATTTTACAATACATTCGATTGACCCGCTGCAGCGTCGTCAACGACCGCGGTACGCGTATCGATACCCGAGGTTGATTCGTGGTTGAATCGGTAGTGAGGACATGATAGTTGCAGACCTATCCTCGCTCGCCTCAACCGCACGTACACTCCCTATGAACACGCAACGGAACACAGAAGTCCTCGTCGATTTCCCATTCAGCATTTTGTTGTTGTATTCTTCACACAGTTGGTCGTCGCGGCTCGCCAAGCTCTTCGTCACCGTGGTCTCTCACGTTTCACTGCACTTGTACATTGTGTACTCGAAGCACGCTGAAAGCGATACTGGTTTGGGTGATCACCGTGGTATCGGTAGACCGCTATGTCTCCCAGCCTGGCAGACATTTCTTGAGGAAGAGCTAGTTGATCCAAAGACGAGTTGTTCTGCATTCGACGTTCGTACGTTTTTCCAGACAACATCATTTGCAGGATTGCAGTTGGAGAATGAATCGCCTTCTTGTGCGAGAAGTTTTCAACGTAGCCTCAACAAAATGCGGGACCTTGGACAGCTGAACGTGAGTGCCTTAGTAGGAATCACCACAGCCCAAGTATATCTCAATCGGGATCAGGTTTGGGTGTCTAGATGAAAAAGGCTTCAGTTAGAAGGCCAATCAGGGACCCAGCCGGGCTATTATTAGGGCTTCCCGACAAACAATCCAAACACGTTGGTCGACCAACGTATTTGTCATTGGCCATCGAAGAGGATAACGATACATATTTCTCGGTTTCAAACGCCGCTGAATCTTAATTCGATTTATGCTCCTCATTCTAAATGCCGCATGAAAATTCGGAAAACAACGTTCCTGTGAATTGAATTCAACATTTGGATTATTCGAACTACATCGTGAAAATTCGATAACTTTAAAATGTACTACATTTGGACTATAGGCATAGTGGGCTGTTCATCAGATCGAAATCGACCAGTTTACCAAACTCGATGAACTGTGGTTAAATAATTTACCGGGCCGACTACCTTATAGAGGCTTCAAGGATTCCCAGTGAAACTGTGAATCGTCTCTTCAAGTGCCCAAACGAGGCTTCCAAACTGGGGCCATGATGATGTTAGGGAAATTTAATGTGGGCCCAACCCACGTTCTATCTCAGTATCCAGTCAGGTTGTAGTTTGGATCAACTATAGATCTGCAGTATTGGAATACCTCCTAGGCCTGCCTAATCAGGGCAAGTATAAATGATCACGTACGAGGACATAGCCAGCGTTTGAAATACTGTTCGACCGATTCTATTACACGATCAATGCGATCATTATGAAATTCCTCCTTCGGCATCCTAAATACTTGGCAGCAATGACGCAGCAGCAGCAAATAACGAAGTTGCCAATTGCAAATCATGCAATCGTAGCCTTCCACCGGTTCTTTAATTCTGCCTTATTCCCATTTTTCCTTCACACCCAATGTCCCAGAAACTTCCAATTATACAAGCATTGGATTTATTTATGTTACACGTGAGTGCCGGGGTCTTGGCGACTCGTATCGAAGCCGTCACGAGTGAAATTCATTATTGCCTTCCCGCGTTCCCCAGACAGAGGTATACGTGCTTGTGTTCATTGTTGTGCACGCGTAAGTGGCAAAAATGTCGACGGAGGAATGAATGAATGGGGCGCTCGGCCTCGTGCAAACGAGACTCGAGAGCGAGGGGCTTAACACTTTGAAATTCGTCCTGGAGAAGAAACACGCCAGTTCCTTTGGGGAGGCGAACCGATGACGAATAATTCATGCAAATGGCTGTGCATGCGAATATGAGGGAGACAGACGGAAAGAGGGGCGCGAGGGTGCAGATGTACAAGCGCGAGAAAAATATCCGGCCCACGCCGATAATCAAGATCGAACAACCGTGGCTGTTGAGCCACTGCGATGCGAAACGGATTTAACATGTACACTTTACGAGTGCAAGTGAGACCGCTGTGCTTCATCCAGAGCTGAGTACAACTACGGAGAGGTGGCAAGATTTTAATTTCAAATCTCGCAGAGGGCGAGCCAACAACTTTTTCTTTTTTTTCTTCCTTTCTTCAACGGATCGCAAGCCATTGTGCCTCTGATCTCTGACATTCGATGTTCCCCACTTCCGAATGATGTTCGGTTTTTTTAAATAAATGCAAATTCGTGGCGGCTCCGACCTCGGTAAAAACGCCGTCGAGTTTTGATCGACCCCAGACGCTCTCTACGCTCGAATAAGTAAAAGGAATTAATTTGAATAATTGAGTAAATTTGTGGCCGGAAGAATGGAATTCCTGCACGGATGATAACCAAGTGTCATCAACGGGAATACGCTCGTGAGGTGACGTGATCCAAGGACTGGAAAAAAAAAGCGGTCAAGGTATGCGTGTTGCACGCCCAAGTAGGTACGTGCATAATTGTTGTATTGAATGAACACTCGATTATGTGCGAAAAGTTTGCGAACTCGTTCTTTGGATAACGGTACACCGATATTTCAAAATACAAGCACTGACAGTTTCGCTTGCCAATAATTCGTACCTAAAATATTCCGAGTATCCCTCAAAATATGAAAAACACAAGCGTGTCTAATTAAAAACTGTCTATGATATGTTACTTCAGCAAACTAGTTATATCTAGTAACTACACCAATGTCATCCCAAACACTCACTCATGGGTGTTGTCACCCGAATCTAATGATCAATCCATTTGGGTTTAATTCTTAAGGAGTTTCGAGGCTCAAATCGAAATGCTTGTAGACGATTGAAGTTCACATCACCGAGAAATAAATTAAGGATGCATTAACTGTCCAAAAATTAATCCGTTTAAGAACATAGTTTCGGAGATTTCTAGTGTTCAAATTAAGCCTTTATTCATTTGGTAATACACGCGGCACCTCGTAGACACAAGTTGTAGGGCTGTAGGCTGTATATTTGTCCCATTTCCATTGTCCATTTTTCCAGATTATTCATTTTGATGATATCCAAATACGGAATGAATACTGAATCGAGGTGGTTTTATTACTGATGTTGAAATAAATACTAAATTCAGTTGAAATCATTATTCATTTTGATACGAATACGGAATCCAGAAGGATTCATTATTCATTTTGAAATGAATACTGAATCCAGTGGGATTTGTTATACATTTTCGGAACAAATTTTGAATAACTTTCTTTATTATTCATAAATAAATAAAAAATCGGGCATGCCCAACCCATGTAGGGACTAAAATAATATTTTGATGTAGATTTGAAAAGCTGAGTGAATCGTGTGTACAATGTTGGGAATGTCATGCCAAAAATTTAAACGCGCTCTGTACTATTATTTTACAATCATCAAACTTTAGGTATACCTTAATAGTATCTTTAAGTATACAAAACAATTTTTGTTAATCAATTCATCATCAAAGTGACGGAGTATTATACGGTGTTTAGGAATCCCATAATATACAAAATACCAAAAATCCATTTTTCGTATTCACAATTCGGGGAAATTCTTAAAAATAAAATAACAAGTGTCTTTCCGTGAGAAAAAAAATATTTTTGCATATTTCGCCCTGAAACGGACGTTCGACTTGCTCAATAAAATCTAAATTAATTTTTTTCTGGAAGGCTAGTCAAAGACGCACATTTTCGTTTTTTACGAATGTAAATACGGCAAATCCTGCCAAAGATACAGCCATTTGAATGGAAAAATATAAAAAAATGGTAATCAACGAGAAAAAACGTCAGAAATTTTTAAAAAATGTCGACACTCGGTGAATATTTTTCAATGAAGTAACTCGATTTTTCAAACTTATTTGTGGATTTTTTTTTACTGGCTGAAGTGACGTGGAATGCCTCATATATAGTTCTATCGTTTACAGGGAAAAAAAAAACAAATCGATTTTTTGATCGTTGTAAATGTATATCCCGCCTTAAGAATACTCGAAAAAAGATGTAAATTTTGAACTCGAACAGTGTGTTTCCGGACATTAACGAAACTTGCAGGTTAGACGTGGCAACACCTCGATGACTAGTTCAGTTGGGTGAGCCACCCACAGTCAAGCATTAACTGGCGGGTATTTAAAAATCGACAGGTGTTTAAAACGTGCATAGTATTGCAGCAATGGAACATTATAATAAAATGTATTTATTCGTCCTCTCGACATTTTTATCGTTTTCACGACTTTGTCCAAACAAAAAGTCTTTATAAAAAGTTGAACGTTTTTCATCGTGTAAATACCCTGGAGCCGACGATGCTTTAACGATTATCAGTAGTGTCAATGACGGTGTCGGTTATTTTGTCTTGAATAAAATTGCAACATATTCATGTTTAATTGCAAAAGTTATACCTACTTATATAATTTGCCGGCTCAGAAATATTGCCACAATATTATGAGTTGGATATTGCCCAATAGAAATTTATTTTCATTTGCAATTTTATTGGCAAGAAGTCTGCAGCCTGCTGAAAACTCATTGTATTTTCATCCCTGCTCTTGCAGCCAAGGAACGGCATTGAGACTCCTTAAATCTCCAACTACATATCAAACCCTTGGGGTTGAAAGTCAAATCAATGGCACGGATAGAAGACGGGGGTGACTGTGCTGTGACAGGCAGACGGAGGGACACGACAATCTCGCAATTCTAGTGGGTGGAGAACCCACGAACGTCAAGATTGAGAGCAGCTCCAGAAGATCGAGAATCAAGCTAAGAAAAATTGTCGTCGACTAGCAAAGCCCCACGTTCAAAATAACACACGTGCGCCCGTATTACTCCGTGTCTGCCGATGAAAAATGTGTTTCGCGTCGCCGCATCAGGAGACAAGAAAAAAAAGCCAGCAGAACTTATATTTTTAAGCCCGTATATGTCTGGCAGACGAAATTAGATTTTGGCACAGACGTATTCCCTATTTTTTTCCTCGCCAGGGGGGAGGCCCGATAGTCGCGCGAACAAAGACACAAAGGAGAAGAGGACGAAGATGGAGAAGTAGCAACTCGATCATGAAACGATTTCAGCGAGAAGGAAGGATTCATCAGGCCGGAGGAATTTCCAGAGGCGTGACGCGACAAGAATTTTTTTTTGATTATTCTTTATCCGCGTGTGCGACTCTTTCCCGACGTTTGAATATTTATCATGGTCGATGGTATATGAGAAGTGCAGGGGGAGTCTAGAGGTTATGCGCGATGTTCCGTGACGAAGGAACCGGCGCGAGAAAGGGTGACAGTATATTATGGGTTGGTTTGACCCTGCGGATCGGTTGCCGAGACTCACCATGTTCAACGTAGTCGTAAATTGTCATTTGCTCAGCCCTAAAAAGAACACACGGATTTTTTGGCTACGATAGCCGTCCACGCCCGCGAGACCCGATCAACTTTCGAATGTTAGGCATCATATCTGCAATACCGCAATTTGTGTTTTTCTGAAGAGAAAACTGTCAGATCCAATTGTGTACTCATAGGGTTGAGCCGCCTACTGGTTTTCTCCGTAGATGACGTACACAGGTTTTTTGCCAATTGCCTTGTTTCAATTCCTTCTTCCCTATCTTCCTCCTCCACTTACTTTTCGTGCAGCAATTGTCGTAGGGATCCAATTCGATTGCGATACTTGTCTCTATTACCTCATTGGGATCCAATAAGTCATGGCATTGGATCCCTATACTACACCATCACGTTCCAACATTGGATTAGAATCGGAATTCCTTATTGGGATCCAATGTGCAAATCCAATTTGAATCCTAAAGGATTCCCACATTATCACACAATTGGATCCCAATGAAGGCTCCCCATATGGGGTGTCCCTAACAAATCCCTATAGAGATGTCGGTGCATCTTGAGAATCCCCAACAAATTTGTGCACGGGATCACGAAAGGATACTTTTTCCGAGAGATCCAACAAATTCCGGTTAAGAATTGCAAATTACAAATTCTCAAACGACGTCAATCGGGGAAACAGTTCGGAATCCACTTGGATTCCAATGTGGACTCCCTACATACAGCGGCCCTATCAAGTTCCTATAGGGATGCGATAGGATCTGGGGACCCCCCAACAAATTTCTGCACGTGGAAACTCGTCCCATCGTCCATCCTCGTCGGCGAACGAGGCTCACTGCTGTCGCCTGATCGAGACAAACGCCACTTTGAACGATTCTCTGACTGCCCAACTCTGCGTCAATCATCTCGTTACGCGATCCGTCCAACAATGTACCGCGCCATTGCGACCGCGGCAAAACGCTAT
>OY723392.1:20918605-21001105 GCA_963210295.1 Ophion ellenae
CCCATTAATAACACAATCAACTACGCGGCTGCGTATCGTAACGAGCCTGTACAATACATGCCGTTGGTACAATAAATCTCAATCGTTCTATAACTTCTTCGCGTGTGTGCTTGCTCGAGTATACGAGTCGGATTTTCTTTTCCTCCTTTTCTTGCCCTTGAACATGATGACCCCGCGGTACGTGACCCAGTCAAGAAAATCATGCGATTAGACGCTTCGTGACCTTCTCGTAGTAAGTTCCTTCGAATGGAAATCGGTCTGAACTTAAACGGCTGGTTCGAATTTACACATCTATTGTAACAAACGTGCACACAGACGCACACACAGGCACGAACACATTTTAGTACGTGCTTTGAGGAGGTTCACAGATTTAGATCCACGAGAAAATCATTTCTGACGAACAAGGCGTGGGAGGATGGAGGATAAGATGATCGGGAGGCTAACGAGAAGTGGACGAAAAAATACCGATGGCCCACATGTGTATGTGTGCATGTAGGTGTCTATATACATACATACATACATACATACATATATATATATATATATATATATATATATATATATATATATATATATATATATATACACACATACATACATACATACATACATATATATATATATATATATATATATATATATATATATATATATATATATATATATATATATATATATATATACATACATATATATATACACAGGGTGTCCCTCTTATCTCGACCATTTTTTTTTATTTCAGTGGAGGCGCTGCCGCACAGTGAAGGTCACCTCCAATTTTCGAAATGGAATCAAACGGATCACTACGAAATATTTGGTAGTGATCTGAGATATTTAGATTTGTATTTCATTAAGATTTAGATTTGTATTTCATTAAGTTACTTTGAAAGTCGTTCAAGGTCACTCAAGGTCACCTATTAAAATGAAATACAAATCTAAATATCTTGGATCACTACCAAATATTCATTCAAGGTCACCTATTAAAATGAAATACAAATCTCAATATCTCGGATCACTAACAAATATATCACTACAAATCTAAATATCTCGGATCACTACCAAATATTTGGTAGTGATCCGAGATATTTAGATTTGTATTTCATTGTAATAGGTGACCTTGAATGACCTTGAACGACTTTGATCCCATAATGTTCTTATGCGGCTTGAGGTGCTTCACAAGATGGTTCGAAAAAAATGTACCATTCCATTTAAAAAAGTGCAGGTGACCTTCGCTGTGCGTTTGCTTTCCACCGAAGTAAAAAAAAATGGGTCGCATTTGATGGCCCCCTTCACACCTTATTTCGGGTGGCAAAGATAAGAGGGACACCCTGTATATATATATATATAGACAGAGGGTGGCCCAAAAAGTGTCATCTAAAAGGAAAATCTAGATACTTCGTATCAATATCTGATCGAATCACCTCCGACGATGAGGTTGAAGTTTGCATCGTTGGA
Organism: Ophion ellenae; assembly: GCA_963210295.1. NCBI lineage: Eukaryota > Metazoa > Arthropoda > Insecta > Hymenoptera > Ichneumonidae > Ophion > Ophion ellenae. The sequence goes on from OY723392.1 coordinate 20,920,061, forward strand.
ATGCAGTGAAAATTAATATTTCTCAATTCCTTTGATTTCTTTTGGCAGATTTTGCCTAAAAAAATCTCACAACTCATTTTACGATCTAGAATATAAAAGAGTTATAAAAAATATACAATGTAAACTTATTATCACGATCTACAATATAAAACATTTATAAAAAAGATCTTGTACAACAAAGAAATAAGGAAAATAAAAAATAAAGGAGAACGTTCGTTGCATTCCAGCGATGCAAACTTCAACAACTTCCTTCATGTATGTTCTACAATCTTTTTTTACTTTCCGACAAAAATCATTATTCAAATTTCTAGGAGTTTTGCTGTTGGTTAGTGCTTTTCTCTCTCTCTTTTGTGTGTACGTTCCTCTCAAACGTCGAAAAAGCACTCAGCAGTCATTCAGCCTAGTTTAAGTACTTTTTTATCGTCTGAACTTTAGTGACTGATTCTCTCATCAATTTTTCAACTGTTGACCAAAATCTGAGGCATTTACGTTAGTGTTCAGTTGATCGTTTATTGATCGTTTAACGGTGCAAATCACAGCGATAACGCGACTTTAAAAAAATAACTGGAAGGTACATAGACAAAAGAGAAAAACAAAAGAATGCCTCTTTTGCGAAAACTAAAACAGATCGCAGAACATGCATGAGGGTGATTCGGATAGGTGCGAGGCATCTACATTTTCCTTTCGAACGTCACTTTTCGGGCCACCCTGTATGTGGACACATACACACATGTACATAGTGGATAAACTAAGAAGAGAAGGAGATTTAATGGTTGCAGGGAAACGTGCTCGACCGATACGACGACACATTAGTGTGACTCTCCCAAGTATTCAGATATGCCCCAAGATCTCATGGACCAACTTCGTGCGACGGAGAGACGGCGAGAAAAACGGAGGCAGAGAGATAGAGAGAACAGTGGAGATGCTGGAGTTGCTGGAGGGCTGCTGCGAAAGAGAGACTTTGGTATTCAAATTGCGCCGAGGTTTCCTATTGTGAAAGAAAACAAGAAGCGAGCTTGTGGCTGTGGAGAAAGGAGAAGGAATGTCTTGTAGGTATTCCTACGATAAACATATATGTGTGTGTGTATAAAGTGTTAAAAAAGGCAATGGACGTAAGCGACCTTACTTCACGTAGCTTACTGTGGAGGTGCATCCTTCAGCAGATAACTAGAGTATCCATACCGCATATCTATACAACTATTCGTTCCTATACCTAACAACCATACATCGAAGCCTGAGGAATTCCGTAACCGGCTAACCATCGTAAAAGAAGCAGCCATTAATCGAGCATCAACTGTGAAAATCGTGTCCACGAAAACATCTGAAGAATCCGCCGATTTGTATTTTTTCAACGAGTCGTGTTCGCGAAAACTTCTGAAGGATTCGCAAATTTGTATTTTTCTGATAAATGGTATCCAAAAACTCTACCGGCTAAATTTTTCCTGCATTTGTTCGTCCATAATTCAGGGGTGAGTTGGGCAATTGCTCAAATATTGTGACCGCGAGGGTACGCCCAAAAGAATAGTCTTGATGAAAGCGGGAAGTTGTGAACGCGTCCGACAATGCGAATGCCACGACCGTAGGGTGACAAAATTGGGAAAGGCATTGCAGCATAACGGGAGTCCCTTTTCTATGTGCCCGGAACAGAGATGTATATGTATGTGTGTATATCTATGTAATTTGAGGGTTCCCGGAGATGAATAGGGAGAATCCCATAGAATGGAGAAGATGCTAGGGGAGATGTTCCCTGACCTGCGACAATCCATAACCTTGCCTTGTCAGTCTCCCCTACCTGATGTATACACATCTGTATGCCGAGCACCAGTGATCGCCCAACAATGCAGAGGCTGCGAAGATCAAGGGCTCGCACGTCACCCATTGTGACGTTTTATACCCCTGGATGAAAAAGATAAGACAACAAAAAGGAAAAGAAACGTGTGATAAATACACTCTTCTAAGCCTTCGCACGTATTTATGCCGTGGTTTTCACTTTTTTACCCAAACAGACCCAACTCTTTAGGAAGATCAATCATGCCATCAGGACAAAGTAGGTGCAAGTGAATATATATCTGCCGGGTGAGGAAACTTCTCCTACAAAAGTTGCTTAGTTCGAAGGGGGCCATCAAGTGGTGGCTACAAGGTTCCTCCAGGTGGAGGCGCTTCGGAGATTTCACGGTCGCCTCCATTTAAAAAATGCAAACAATAGTTTTTTTTCGGATTTTATCATGAACTAAAAAAACGTTCACCCACTGAATTTCGAGACGATCGATCAAGATTTGGTATCAAGGGGCTATACCAGTGTGAACGCTGAACATTTGGGTGATTTTTGGGAATTTTTTGGAAGAAAAGTACCCAATTAAGTGTTTCGGAAACTAAGAATCTATTTGGCTATATTTGACCTATATTGCATAATTTTTTCATAGAAAAATATTGAGATCCAAGCGATTTATGCGCTGCCTTCGGAGGCGCCAAAAAAAAAGTTCCTCCACTGCTGACATGATTTCGGCCGATTGAGTAGCTGAAACCGAAAAAGGAAAAAATATCGTTAAACTGAAAGGTATTTCCTGTACAATGACGTAGGATTTTCGAAAAATATGAAAATCTAACAAAATGGCGTAGTTATGAAAAAAGTCTGTTTTCTTGCCTATAACATGGTCGTTGTTCTCAATGCCAAATCGTCAATTTTCCTCTAATTAAAAATATCCTACGTCATTGTAGAGTAAATATATTCAAGAGTACTCAGTTCAAATTTCAAGTCACTCGGATAATTGCTCTTCCCATGTAGAGATTGACCGTTGGCCCTGAGACGGGCCTTCACAGTTAGCCTTTCTAGAATATTGGGCCGTGAGTATTTACCAATGAGGTGCCTTTGTAGAAATGATAAGAACGGCCCGATATCGGCCAACCGAGTCAACAATTATTGGGCCAATGATTTAATTCATTGTAGCGCCAATGTTAGTGATTGCACTTGGCCCTATGTGGGCCCCCTTAAAGGGCCTATGTAGAAATTGACCACTGGCTCTATGATGGGCCTTCACAGTTGGTCTATCTAGAAGTTAGTCTATCTAGAATATTGAGCCGTGGGTTTGTTTCGGTACGTGATAAATATTCAACCTATATCGGGCCAAGATTGGCCCGAGATTGGTCCTTATGGATACATATTTCATGGAATAACCTTGAAATAAATTGTGATTTGCGTATACGACAGGTTTCAAAATTGGCATATTTTACTTACTTGTGTTGGTTATTTACAAATGCCAATAATAGGCCAAGACTTGATTACAAAAACTGAACTACAAAATGTAGACGATTAATATATGACGTGCCAGTTATTTGCTTATTCTGGCACAATATACAGATAATGAATAACCCAAGGCTTAAATAAAATAAAAGCAGGTATGGTCTGACCCACTTAGCCAATAAAGGGCTTAGATTAATTAAATGTAATTTCCAGTATTTTAGCATTGCCAGTTTTAAAATTGGCAAATTTCGATGAACTTTCATGGCTGTTTATTGGTTTTAACAGATGGGCCCGGATAGGTTTTAGTAATGGGTTGATATTGTGCCAGTTCTCAATTTATAACGGAACAATAATGGGCCAATGTAAATGGCAGTACTTCAGCATAACCAGTTTAAAAATTGGCAAATATTGTTTATCCATCATGACTGTTTAATGAATTTAAAAGATGGGCCATGATAGGTTTTAACTATGGGCCGATATTGTTTCGGTTTTCAATTTAGAACGCGACAATAATGAGCCAATGTAATAGCCAGTATTTTAGGATTGCCAGCTTCAGGATTGGCAAATTTAGTTTAACTATCACGGCTGTTTATTAGTTTTTAAAGATGGGCCAGGATAATCTTTAGTAATGGGCCGATATTGTGCCACTTTTCAGTATAGAGCGGAACAGTAATGGGCCAACATGATTTCTCTTTTGTTGGCTAACACGATGGTCCCAATATTGGCCTGATCATAACATTGGGCAACTCATGGCAACCTCTACATGGGTTTGAGTTACAATGTCAGCAAATTTGAAAATTCGCATTTCGAAAAAAACGCGTTTAAAGATTTGACTATCGATTTTTGCAAGATCAAATGTTATTGATATAAATTATATAAATAATACTGATATTCTTGAAAGTATAAACTGTCGAAAAAGGCAACAAAAAAATCGATTTTTTGAAGGTGTCACCCTTAAGAAAGATGCATCGCAAGACTAGATTAAGACCAGACCTAAAAAATCGATGAACTATACATCTTTAGGCTTTTGGATGTTGGTACTGATAAAAACTCGGATGCTCTTAAAAAAGGCTTGGTAAACACATCAGAAGACGTCATCCCGTTCGATGAGCTTTCTGGGGTAGATAAGCAATTTCTTGCTTACCGCCCCCCCCCCCCTCCCCCTTCTCCCTCTGCCACAGGTCGTGTTTCCATTTTTAGCGATGTCGCGTCACAAATATGTATACGGGACAATGAGATACCGATATGCGAATCTCGAATGAGAAGTTCGTGCGGTGCCGCGAACAGGGCATTGAAATTCAACCCCGTGCCAGTATATATGCGCATGAAAGATCAAGCGAGACTATCGGGCCATCTTTTCACGTGTGTAGAACGATCCGGTGTATATGACTACACGGGTCTTCGTACGGCTCGTGGAGAATTGGCATCACGTGCAAGAACATCGTAGTTACTCATAGGTCTGAGGTTTGCATCGACGCAGCGCAAACATCTTTTTGGATATTGTTCCATTTCCGTTATTCCTCGCATATAATGATATTGAAGTTTGCATCATTGGAACGCGACTAAAGTTTAGTAGTTCGAACTTTTTTGGCGAATTTGGGGGGGGGGGGGGGGTGAAAATCACTAAACTGTTTTTTAGAATCCTCATCAGGCACCTACAGTCCAAATTTGCGGAATAAAATGTTGGATGATATAGAAACTGAAGAAATAAAGGGGTAAAAAATCATTTCCGACGCATTTCAACGATGCAAACTGCAACAACATCGCGTATTTAGTCTCCAGTCGCCAATAAGAGATCGTGCGATACATTTTCGGCGCCTTGGACCAACGCGACCGAATCTTATCGGGGGAACGAAAGATAAAACAAATCGTAACCAATGGATGATTTTCCATCGATAAGGGTGCTGGGAAATCGATTGGACCGAAAGTTCAGAATTGGCGCTAATCGATAGAACTCAAAACTTGAAATTGGACCATATTTTATCACTTCCTCAAGTAAATTGATCATGGCTTTATTCGAAGTAGAATCTTTCCGTAGTCACGCATTTTCCAGTCCCAACTTTCCCCAGCCCTTAATACGTTCAGGAGATCGATTTTTGTCTATAAAACATCGCCAGTCTGAACATCGTTACGATCTCACTCTCTCGGTCTCTAAGATTTCACGATAAATTAGATCCCCACGACAGGTTTCCACTATCTAGTTTTTGTACTTATTCGTAATAAGCCGCACAATTGTTATCCAATATATCGATATATAGATATATTTCATAATTTGTGATTCTTATTGTCCGTTTCGTGACCGGGAAGAGCGATTTCCTCACGATCGGCAAACATTTGTACAAATCCCTCTCGTAGGGTATTCCCCGTCGTGACGACGGTCCCCTTCGATGAAATTTACGAGGGGGGATGAGAGAGAAACGTCCCGAGAGAGAGAGAGAAGGGGGAGCAAAGGGGAAGGGTGAGATAGGCTGAGCGAGAATCGCGACTGAGTTCCCTTACGATGAGGAGGTCATGAAGAAGGGCCACCGCGAACCACCTCGGTCTCGTTTTGTCCCGACTTCAAAACCTTTCGAGTTCAAAAGGCAATATAAAATACAAGTTCCGCACTCTCGTATTTCGTCCTTTGCGAAACTGATAAACACACACAGACACACACACACACACACGTCTGTGTGTGTGTGTGTGTGTGCGCGTGGGTGTGTGTGTGGATGTTATAATATATATATATATATATATATATATATATATATATATATATATATATATATATATATATATATATATATATATATATATATATATACCGGCATTATATATAATCTCGATATCATGCCAAAGATCAGCATACGCTCCGGTTTATCGTATTGTCACGAATACGTCATAGCCTTTGTCCAAACAGCCGCCAACTTTCTCCTCTCAACGCAATAAACAAGCTCCCGCAGCTTTTTATCTCATTGCGCAACTGTCATCTTGCAACCCTTTGCAAATCTTGTGTGCACACATCGCCCGAAAATTTTCTGGAAACTATGCTCCCCGTTTTTATCCAAAAGATTAAGATTTGTTGAATAATTGAAAAAATACGACAAAAGACCACATTTACGGTATCCAACAAAAAAAGAGATCTTTAAAAAAAACAAAACTTTTCGAAAAGTTCAACACTATTTATGGCTATGAAAAAATTAATTGTAGGTAGCTATCGACGATCTTTAAAAAATGATTGTCTTTCTGTATTGCTTCATTCGCGTGTGCACTTTTCGAAGGCTCCTTTGTTTTTCACATTAGTTCGTGGGTATTTCCGGTTGCAACTATACTCACATGCACAAGCTCCACGCATCATCGAAGCATGTAGAAAAAAAAAGAGAAAAAAGTGCCGACTAAGTGACGCTGTTGAGCTTGCGTTTGTCGGGACAAAAAATCCTGCCGGAGTGTGTGTGTAAGTGAATATATATCGAACTTGACGCGACGCTGCAAAGTCTGACGAATAAGCTATTTTAAATCACAGATGACGAATGAAACGACGCGGACATCGGTGTTTTCTTTTTACAAGTATACACACACGCATATATATGTATATATTTTTTAATTTATTTCCTCCGTTCCAACGTATACCCTTGCGGCTTTTTATGTATTACCCTTCCCTATCACTCCCTACCTGCACTTCCCTAATCTAACCTAACTTCCGTTGCATCCACAATCATCTTGAGCTACACGTTTCCGCATTTCCCGAGGGTACGAAGAAAACGCTATACTTTGAAAAATTTAAGAAAAGGTGTTTCAATTTGAAAAAAAACAGAAATAATAATCTTACCAGGATGGGTCTTGCGGCAAAAACGCCCTAATTTATCATATTTTTTTACGAAAAAAAATCGAAGATCAAAGAGGTCGAATTTGAAAAAGTTGTGATTTTTCAAAAAATTAAAACATTATATCAAAGATGACTGAATATTTTTTTTCATAAAGTACATTTTAAAACAAAAAATTTGAAAAAAAAGACCTTCGTCGGTCAATTTTCCAGAAACTTATGAGCATTTGAAGAAATAAAACGTTGATTATTTAAAAAATCCACTACATATTACCGATGTAAAAAAAATTGGAAACACCACGCAAGCGTCTTTAGAAGGAAACAATAACATATTTGAATTTCAACCAAATCAAAAGAGGTTGGGTCTAAAAGTGGTCGATTTGGCGTGGAATGCCCCATATATATATATATATATATATATATATATATATATATATATATATATATATATATATATATATATATATATATATATATATATATATAGATCCGAGAAAACGCATATTATTCCCGGGACTTTCCCACTCGCCCATAGAAAATAGTCCCCCTTACTGGGGCCACCCGCGATCAGTGGGTAGGTTTTCACCCCGCATACGCAGGACATCCGGTGTTATGATCATCGTAGGGATCGGCCTAATCGATTGGAAATGCCGAGCAATCAAACTGCTACAATATCGGCCATTGTGTGCGGGCATTAATATGTGGATCGCAGTTTGGGTGGAGACGGTCGTCGTGGTAGGAAATTGAAGAGGAGTCGTTGCAAACCCGGAAACGAGACCTTTAGCCCTTCGAGACCCATAAGAACGAAATGGAGAATAAATAAGCTTTTATAGCCAATTTTAATCTTTATCCGCTTCAAATTCAGACAGAGCAATGCTTAGAATGCTTTCTATCGTGTGACCCGATGATTTTTTAATGTACTTATCCATTTGTTCATAATGAATTATTGAAAATGTTTGTTTGTCGAAAATTAAACTTTTTTTCGTCAGCTTGCCATTTTCGTAATTGTCAAAATGTTAAAAAGTGTCCCGTCAAATGAAAGTCTTATTATTATACTAAAAGTACATTTTTTGTTTTTCATTTCAGGTTAGCCTGGTTGCCAGAATCACCTCCACCGATTGGTTATGCAGCGATTGCGGTACCTTAAAAAAAGAATACTAGCTTGATTATTTATTATTATTTTTCAATAAAAAAAAGCTCATACATCGCAGGTTATGTTTTTAATTGTGTGTAAAATCCCGACCATCTTCCGGCTGGAAATTTGTTCAGGTTAGCCAGAGTTATGATCAGGCCGTGATCAGGGAGCTGCGTGGCCATCCGTATTACGGTGCTTGGGTTAAAACTTGAAAGTTTACACGATATATAAAAAGGAGCATATAAAGTGAAAACGTTATGAATCGCAAAGAGAGGAAGCGGTATTTGACACGGCTGCGTGTTAGGAGATGTCGTTCGGAGAACAAAGTTGACGAGTCCCGATCATTGGTACAAGTACCAGGTATGTATAACCTTACTTTTTTCAACTTTTACAAACTTTATGAATTTTTATACACTTGGGTATAGAATAATATCAATATAAAATACTAGCTTTTGCCCGCGGCTTCGCCCGCGTGGATGTCGGAAAATATCCCACGGGAACATACTACCGTGATTAAAAGTACCCCATTTGTTAATCTAGGTAAACAATGTCTTCTCGCACTGCTTATATAGTATCCGAGGAGCGGCGCGCGGATTGATATATGATTGATGGAGGATAAAATCTCTAAAACCTAATAATATAACCTAATAACGGGACGGAAAATTACCTACTTAAATGCCAAATATGAAGGCAACTTTAAAGTGAAAATATTAAATCCTCGTTATTCTCTATCCTGTGAGAATTAGAAAAAAATAGTTACGTAAATAATCCCCGTTAACCACCCCCCCCCCTAAACCCCTTAATGACAAACTTTATTACATCTTAGGCAAGTATTTGTGTCAAGTTTCAGATAAGATCAAAGAAGATGTTTCAAAGAAGATAAGCCCCGCGATAAAATCCTCCCCTGTAAAAATGACTATCCCTTTTTAACCCGTTAGGGGTCGATTTTCGAAAAACCCTGATACACGTTATTCTTTATTTTTGTTCTCAAGCATAAATACTGAGTTTCGAGTTAATCGAACCGCGCGTTAAAATTCTTCCATACAAACTTTGATACCCCCAAATACCCTCTTAGGGGGTAGTTTAGGAAAAATAAAAGTGACAAAGTTTATAATTTACTTTATAATTTATTTGTGTTGAGTTTTCAAGTATATTAACTCAAGGAATAAGATTTTTCATACAAACTTTCACCCCCAATTTAACTCCCTTAGGGGTTGAATTTCGAAAAATCCTTCCTTATTCCTTGTCTACATTATAAAGGGAACCTTTGTGCAAAATTTCAGCTTTCTAGGTCCAAGGGTTTGGGCTGGGCGTTGATGAGTGAGTCAGTCAGTCAGTCAGTCAGTCAGGACTTCTCTTTTTATTTATATAGATAATTTAAAAAATATAAAAAGTAAAAAAAAATATAAATTTTTTTTTTTAACTAAAAAATGGAAGAAAATCAATATAAAATTTAATTTAAAAAATGAGAATGATATACGTTGTTTTGTTTGCGAAAAATTGAAATATTTACAAAGAGAGGCCCGAATGATAAAATTCAAGATCAGGAAAGTCTTGATAAAGCTACCAGCAAAGAACATTCTAGTGCCAGCGGAGAGGATTCGAACACCAGTGAAGAAGATCTCCATGTTAGTGGAGAGGGTTCTAATGGCAGCGAAGAAGATGTCTTCTTCTTCCCCATGTCTCCCCATCCCGATCCCCATGTTCAGAAATATATCTTTTGTTGTCAAACTGTTCAGATGTAACTTGGTGTTAAATATTCAATAAACAAAAAAAGTTTTATGTTATTCGTTCTATATATTTACCATAATACATCTGATCAGGCAGCCGTATACACGCCATTATAAGGCGCCAGGATAGCGGCCCAATCAGGCTGCCAGATTCGGGCGTCATCAGGCTGCCAGATCCCGCCGTTATCAGGAACAGCGTTACATTTTTGTTCACGCTCTGATCAGGTTGCCATATTAGCGGCAGTCAGGCAACCTGATCCAAGCGTGATTCGCGCCATAACTAAATTTCCAGCCGGGCTCATCGTCAGAAAAAAATGTTGAAAATCGACCGGTTTTTAGGTCCCAAGCAAACCCGTTAACGGATCCAGATTGAACAAAGTGCAGAAAAATTCTAAAAGCATTTATTTTCACACACGGAACATTGAGGAAAGAAGTTTCTACCGTTTTCTCGCCAACTTGGCTCAGCCAAAATTTTTAAAAATCATAAATATCGTCACAGCCTGATCTAAACAGCCTGATTCCATCCAGAAAAAAAATTAATCTACAGACCATCATGGGACTAAGCGGTCACCCCTCCAAGTATTAGTCTACCGCAATTTATCTCGGAAGCCATAAGTATACTTTCCTACCTTGACAAGCTTTGCGTTCGCTCTCGTATTCATCATCGAAACGGACGCGACGTAAAATAATGCGCCACATTGTATGAACTTAAATGTTTTGATCCGTTTTTTATTTCAAAAAATTAATTTGCATTCATTGAACTCGTTCATCACCTTCTCCACCGTTTCCTTCTCATTATTATTATCATAATAATAATCATTAATTTGTATGATTTCACGTGATGTACAAACAATTGTGTCTTGCTATATTGACAATTTTTCATGATAAGACGCTCTACCTATGCAAGTAAGAAAGATCTATAAATTATTAGTAGCTCTTCACACTACAATTTTAATACCTTCACTACATAGTATTGTCATTTTTTTAACACTTTTTGCCGTTTTATGTGTACGAAATGTTTTCCGTGCACTACGAGCAACATTTCCACTGATAAATCACGCAGTGCAACATTTACCATGCTATAGCTCTTAAACTATTAATTTTACGGAAATAAGCGAAGAATTAAGTTTATTGGAAATGTTATGTTCTACAAATTTGGTTATTACCATATTCAATGTTTCATCGACCGTTAACTGTATATTTAGCAATAAACATGTTGCAAAAAGTTTGGCTCACTATACAAAAAAACCTATGCACTATACAGAAAAAAGTTCGAAATAACAAATGTAGAGAATTTTATTATCTACGAAAATGATCTCTACTATTTTTGTCGTACGATGCACGGTTCACGAGATATTTGATAAAACGTGTTTTCCAAGATGGCGGCTGAAGTTCAACCCCCCCTCCCGTCCCGCCAATTTAGATTTACACTCAGGTTGGACCCCCGAATATATTCCAACAAGAAAATTGGATGTGTAGAAAATTACAGAAAAAAAGTACCTGTCTTTTGGACTATTCTTCGAGAACGAAACTTTAGTTCGCACAGTGGACGTTCTATCGCGTGAAACAACTTATCCACATGCCGCACTCGTTACAGTAGTGAAGTATGCACCGCGGCGGTAAAAAAAGACGGCAAAAAAAATATAACGTAATCAATATGGCTCACGACAAAATCGTCTCGAAAAGCCTCGCCCAGAGACGTTAAATTCTTCTACCTGTATGTACCTTCTATAATTCTCGGTTCTAATAGCATAATCATACAGATTGCATCGATAATATCGATAAGGGTAATTGTCGGTATGAGACGGATAGTATGTAGAACTTTTGCCGCATAACTTCAAGCACCGCTGCTCATCGAGTATTTGGCCGCGGGTTTAATCGGGAGTTGAGCGGAAACTTCGCGCAAGCCTAAGGAAAAAAAAACACGCACACACACAATATGTGACGTTGAAGTTCGCATCGTTGGAATGCAATGATCTTTTTTCTTCATTTTTCATTTCTTTATTTTTATCATTATCCAGACCCTTTTTGCGAACTGAGGTATGTAAATATGAATCGTTAATTATGTTGAAGTCTGCATCATTGCGATGCAACGAAACTTGATAATTTTTAATTATTCTCATTTTTTGGCTTTTTAGGCTGTGAAAATCACTCAAACGTTTTTAGGTATTCTTACTGGAGATTCACGACCTGAGTTTGCAAAGAAAAGTCTTTGGATAACAATAAAAAAGAAGAAAAAAATGAACAACAAAATCGTTGCATCCCAACGATGCAAACTTCAACGTCATAAACACTAATAGTACAGTCGTGCTGTAGCTGAAAAAGCCCGGAAACGGAGAAAATTAGAAGAAGGCTAGTTTTTGACTGGTGTTTTTGTAGGTGCCGCGGGTGCTAAATCCAAGCTCGCCTAAACATCGGGGTGTAGGGTTCTTTTTTAGGGGATGAAAAGAGAAGGGGGTGGATTAATGCCAAACTACAACCCCTACGAGGACGGCGCCGTGAGACAAAATGTTCAAAAAAATCCGGGCTTTAGTTTTGTCCACAGCGCCGAAGGTGTGGAAGTTCATTTTGGGGGTGAAAAAGTGGGGTGAAAATTTAAAAAATCAGTTTTAATGCAATAACTCTTAAAAAAAAATCGTACACTTTTTGGTCAAATGGGAACGTTGTAGCCCTTGAAAAGACGCGTCGATCGAGTATTTGATCATCACTCTCCAATAATATCTTCACCCCCAAAAAAATGGTTAAAAAACAAACAAAAAATTGTTTATTGAATAACTAAACAACAATCGGTTTTTCGGGTATGGTTCAAATGTACGAAATGTATGGAAATTCTGGGAAAACTATCGACCGCACGAATTCGCCACCGTGAAAGAATTTGTAGCTTGAACCCTCAGCTACATTTTTGTCCAAAGCACCAAACTCGTATCTCTTTAGTTTCGGTCAATAGTTTTCCCAGAATTTCATTTTGAATTTTCAACCCCTGAGAGGGGTTCGAAAATGCAAAATTCAAGGGTGGTCCATAGGAACGAAAGTATAGAGAAAATTATTCTCTATATTTCGTGCATTTGAACCATCCCCGAAAAATCGATGGTTTTTGAGTTATTCAATAAACAATGTTTTTTGTTAATTCTTCAACAATTCTTTTGGAGGTGAAGATATTATTGGAGAGGGTTGATCGAATACTCGATCGGCGCGTCTTTTCAAGGGCTACTACAACACCCCACTTTTTCACCCCCAAAATGAACTTCCACGACTTCAGCACTATGGACAAAAATAAAACCCGGATTTTTGTGAACATTTTGTCTCTCAGCACCGACCTCGTGGGGGTTGTAGTTTGGAATTAATCAACCCCCAACCCCTGAAAAAAACCCTACACCCCTCTTTTTAGGCAAACTTGGTTTTAACACCCGTGGCACTTACAAAATCACCTGTCAAAAAACTAGCCTTCTTCTAATTTTTTCCGATTCCAATATACAGCACGACTATACTATAACAAGAATATGTGAAAATGTTTGAATCATTTTCACATCCCAAATCGGCCGAAAAATTGAACAATTGACAAGAATTAGTTTTCATTGTATTCCCATAATGCAAACTTCAAAATCATTGTTATATACCGTGAAGATCATTTTTCTACTTTGCTTGAAACGATCAGGCACAAATTACATCGATAGCATGATTTTTTCACCAATTCACGACAGAATCGCAAATGAAAAATGTAAATAAATTATATTTTACTTCCGGGCTGGAATGGAGAAAGTTAGGTCCACGTTTCTCATAGCAAGTAACATTTTTTCGGTGGTTTTGTATATATGTAAAACCGCTGACAATATATCACAATTATACATACGTACGTGTACATATAAAAAAGATGAATAATAATAATAATCATTATTTTATATATATACACACAGAATCATTTAAAACAACCGTTATTATTGTGTACTAAAAAAATACCATATACTTCATACTTTGAAAAACCACAGAAAAATATTGCAAGCGAACTATATCCATGTACGTCCGTTCAGCTTGAGTCGGTCCACAGTTCTGGCCGTCTCGAGAGCCAACTACGAAAAAACGTGCTCGACGATCTCCAGACAACTTGACGCGCTACGTTGAATCGACGAAACGGTGCAAATTCGGATCGCGTGTGGATCTCATTTTATTTCACCCACCGAAAAAATTATAATAATGATGTAAACTAATGAAATTTTTTTCTCAAATGTTCACAAGACTCGAGCTTCTTTCAAGAGAAGTTCAAGACTCGAAATTCTCACGGTGTTGAAGTTTGCATCGTTGGAACGCAGCGAAAATTCGTTTTCCTTCTTTCATTTTCATTAACGTCGAAAATGTTTTCTTGCTAAGTTGGTGTTGTAGATTTAAAAAATGGATCCTGAAAAAAGTTTGAGTGCTTTTTGTAGCCCAAATTCGCCAAAGAAATGCTTTCTGCAATCTGAAAAAAAAATATTTTTCATTGCCTTCCAACGATGCAAACTCCAACACCATAAATTCTCTCGAATGTTAGATACTCGAACTTCAATAATAGTCGATTTAGTTGGAAATGTCTCAATGGTTTTTATATGTCTTGTTACAATATAAATATGACGTTGAAATTTGCATCGTCGGAATGCAACGATTTCTGTTTTTTTTTTTCATTTTTTATTCTTTTTTGTTTGTTTGTTTTTTTAATTCTTTTTTTGTTTTTTTTTTTTCATTTTTATTCATTTGTTTTTTTTCATTACCCAAAGAATTTTTTTTGTAAATTACGGTCGTAGATCTCTGATGACGATACTTAAAAACGTTAAGGTGATTTTCGTAGTCTCAATCGGCCAAACAAATGTTGAGAAACTTAAGGTTGGAGATTTAGACGACGACTTTAGACGACGATGTTGAAGTTCGCATTTTTGGAATGCAACGAAAGTTTAACATTTTCTTTTTATTTCTTCACTGTTTTCGTCATCCAAAATTGTGGCCTGCAAATTCGGGGTCTACACTTTTTACAAGGGTCCTAAAAAGTGGTTGACTGTTTTACGTAGCGCAGATTTGCCAAAAAAAAACTGGACCACTAAATTGTCGTTGCGTTCCAACGAGGTAAACTTCAACATCATTTTAGACGGGGAAAAAATCAGCTGATTTCCATTTTTTTTAAGGAAAGATTTATTTAACATTTTCACGACTTAGGATATGTTATATTACTGCTTTGGCTGTTACATGATATTTTTGTATTAATGTTTAAAGATGGCGGATGTGTGGCACGATCTTCTAAACTGGCGTGACGGATAGCTGAAAAACGAATCGACCAATTTTGATGAACTTTGGTATAAATCTTTCTAACCTCATTGTCCAAAACATGAACCTAAATGTTTTCGAAAATTTAAACTAAAAGTATTTTTTACTGTAGAATGAAGCCATCTTTTTCATTAAATTCGTTTTTTTTTGTTTCAAAGCGTACGATACATCGATTTTCAAAATTTCTCTCTCTTTATTGGTTCATATTCTGCGCATGAGTGTTAATGAAAGAAAAAAGCTTTGTTGGTTTTTTTTCAGATTAATCACACCGACGCTACGTGACACTCCGTCTGACAACATCCGCCGCAATCCGTTTACAAGACCGTGCAATAACTCCGCAACTTTAAAAATTAATTTTTCAAAAAACCATCCAACAGCCAGACGTAGTAATAAAATATCCCCTTAGTCTCGAAAATAATAAAGAAATCTTTCCTTAACCCTTTGAAGCATAGTGACGTACTGGTATGTCACCTACTCCCACTCAGTTTTCCTTGAATAAAATTTTTTTTTAGCGCATAACGACGAATGTCAATGTATATTTAGGATGTTAGGAGATCAATTGTTACTACAATATCACTATTGAG
This sequence comes from Ophion ellenae, assembly GCA_963210295.1. NCBI lineage: Eukaryota > Metazoa > Arthropoda > Insecta > Hymenoptera > Ichneumonidae > Ophion > Ophion ellenae. The sequence goes on from OY723392.1 coordinate 20,935,842, forward strand.
GGCTTATGTTGCACTTAGTGGATGTTGATAATCACTACAGTACAAAAAAACACGTTTTTTAGACAATAAATGTAATTGTGCCTAATTTAGCAGGTGAACCATACACAAAAAATTAATTCAGAGACGTTTTTTGGGTCGCTGATTACGAATTCGAGCTCAAAATCCAGAAATTCACAATGGCGAATCCAATATGGCGGACCAAAACCGGAGATTTTCCTGGAATTACTAAAACATCGGAGTTGCTTAATATTATAATTCTGTTATACTGAATTTCTAATAGAATTACGCTTTTAGCATTACCCGGAGCTAACGGCGAGGACGTAGCGAGTTTCTAGCTCCATATTGTTTTTTTTAACTTTTTCATTTATTTTCTTGCTTTTTTATTTCAATTGGAACTGCCATTTTTATTGTTCAATTTTGAACTGAGATTCGAATTCAACGACTCAAAAAACCCCTGCATATCCCATGTAGAGGTTGCCATGAGTTGCCCAATGTTACGATCAGGCCAATATTGGGACCATCGTGTAAGCCAACAACAGCGAAATAATATTGGCCCATTACTGTTCCGCTCTAAACTGAAAACTGGCACTATATCGGCCCATCCCTAAAGCCTGTCCTGGCCCATTTTTAAAAACTAATAAACAGCCGTGATAGTTAAACTAAATTTGCCAATTTAAAAACTGGGGATACTAAAATACTGACAATTCCATTGACCCAATATTGTTCCGTTATAAATTGAAAACCGGCACAATATCGGCCCATTACTAAAGATTATCCTGGCCCATCTTTCAAAACCAATAAACAGCAGTGATAGTAAAACTAAATTTGCCAATCCTAAAGCTGGCAATCCTAAAATACTGGCTATTACATTGGCTCATTATTGTCTCGTTCTAAATTGAAAACCGACACAATATCGGCCCATAGTTAAAACCTATCATGGCCCATCTTCTAAATTCATTAAACAGTCATGATAGATAAACAATATGTGCCAATTTTCAAACTGATGATGCTGTAGTACTGCCAATTACATTGGCCCATTATTGTTCCGTTATAAATTGAGAACTGGCACAATATCAGCCCATTACTAAAACCTATCCGGGCCCATCTGTTAAAACCAATAAACAGCCGTGATAGTTCATCGAAATTTTCCAATTTTAAAACTGGCAATGCTAAAATACTGGAAATTACATTTAATTCATCTAAGCCCTTTATTGGCTAAGTGGGTCAGAGCATACCTGCGTTTATTTTATTTAAGCCTTGGGTTATTCATTATCTGTATATTGTGCCAGAATAGGCAAATAACTGGCACGTCATATATTAATCGTCTATATTTTGTAGTTCAGTTTTTGTAATCAAGTCTTGGCCTATTATTGGCATTTGTAAATAACCAACATAAGTAAGTAAAATATGCCAATTTTGAAACCTGTCATATACGCAAATCACAATTAATTTCAAGGTTATTCCATGAAATATGTATCCATAAGGACCAATCTCGGGCCAATCTTGGCTCGATATAGGTTAAGTATTTATCACGCACTCAAACAAACCCAAACACACTCACGGCCCAATCTTCTAGATAGACTAACCTCTAGATAGACCAACTGTGAAGGCTCATTATAGAGGCAGTGGTCAATTTCTACATAGGCCCTTTAAGAGGGCCCACATAGGGCCAAGTGCAATCACCAACATTGCCGCTACAATGAGTTAAATCATTGGCCCAATAATTGTTGGCTCTGTTGGCCGATATCGGGCCGTTCTTATCATTTCTACAAAGGCACCTCGTTGGTAAATACTCACGGCCCAATATTCTAGAAAAGCTAACTGTGAAGGCCCGTCCCAGGCCCAACGGTCAATCTCTACATGGGATGGAGTTTCATCATCATCAAGCTATTTTAAGCATTTTGGCCCGTCATATTGGATCCGCCATCTTGAATTTTCAGATTTTGAGTGCACATTTGTAATCAGCGACCCCGAAAACCCCCGAGTACCAACTTTCGCTTTCATCAAACGATTTTTGCATTTATGGTCCGCCATATTGGATCCGCCATCTTGATTTTCCAAATTTTGAGTGCAGATTTGTAATCAGCAACCCCGAAAACCCCCGAGTACAAAGTTTTGAGCTGATTGCACGTAAGGAAAAATGTATGCTCAAAGGGTTAAAAAAATCATGAAAATCGGCTATTTTTTTGTCGCCTAAAGTTATGTCCGCCCTTGAAAGAATTGACTCCCGTTGTATTTCAACGATGCAACGATGCCGACTTCAACGTCTTATATTGATACGATTTATATATAAATATAATGGCACCGGAAGAGGAGGAGAATTGAAAAGAAGCCCGAACAGCCAGTTATTTTTTTTTCTCGATGAACACTGTAAGAGGCCCTCCTACCGGTTACCCAATTATGTTTCTCGTGTATAAATGGCGTGGAGCGCTTCGTACCCACGGCGGTTGATTTACCTGAGAGATTGGACGAGGGAGTGACCCACAAGCCCAAAACTCTTAAAGCCTCCTCGTTATCGAATGGCTAAATACTCTTGACCAAATGGACGATTATACGGAGGAAATATATACATACACACACGCATGTATATATCTACGTGCGATAAAAGCTGAAAATCACGAATGTTTTTTCTACGCTAATAGGAACTTCTTATTGCCCGAAGGTGCAACACGCCCTCGAGATTGGAGTAGCGATCAAGATTCGAGTACGCAGGCACGCTCGTAAAACCTTAACGCGCGCGCGATGCGGCATAAAAAAAAACGTTTGATATACACATGAGAATCTAAACTCAAGTACACGCGATGTGGAGTGGTATTTCCAACGGATTCTTCGCTCGTGGAGATTTTTTCTTTGAACGGTTTTCCATCATCAACGTTCTCATGAAATTGTTGCGATGATGATGGGGTTGAAGTTTGCATCGTTGGAAGCCAACGAAAATTCTCATTTATATTCTAATTTTTTTTTTACTATCTAAACCCTTTTTACCAAGTTTAGGTTATGGAACCCTAATTTGGATGTTCAAAAATGTTTCAGTAATTTTTGTAGCCTAAACGGGCCAAAAAAATTATTTTCGTTGCATCCCAACGACGCAAACTTTAATACCATGCGATGACGTGGGTCACTAAAGTTCCGAGGATTCTGAGGGACAGGTCTGTGTGTTTCATAAATGATTCGGGAATCAAAAATTCACGAAGTAGGGTAAACCGACCAGTGAATGTACGGAGATCGATGAATGGAGGAAAGCTATTATATCTAACATAAATAAAGTATATGAATTGTCGATACAAACTCGAATCACTATAATTTAGCAAACAAATCACAGTCGTTAAAACCGATTTCTCAGATTAATATCGAATTTTGACGCTACACTTATAGTTGCGATACGGCTGGGCACAGTCGGTGTTCTAAGGGCGAAAACAAAAGTTTTTATCAGTTGTGAGGGTAAGTGTTACTTAATTATTACTTAAGATGAAATTGATCTTGGATTTTTTTCAAAATTATGCAATAAATTCGTAATAATAGGTGAAAATTAGACATGTTTATTCACTGGTGCTGTATTCTAACTTCTTTCGTGAATGGACATATGAGGCATTCCACGTCACTTCAGCCTGTAGAAAAAAAAATCCACAAATAATTTTTAAAAATCGAGTTACTTTATTGAAAAATATTAACCGAGCGTCGACATTTTCAAAAAATTTCTGACGTTTTTTCTCGTTGATTACCATTTTTTAACATTTTTCCATTTAAATGGCTGTATCTTGGGCAGGTTTTGACGTATTTACATTCGTAAAAAACGAAAATGTGCGTCTTCTTCTAGCCTTCCAGAAAAAAATTAATGTAGATTTTATTGAGCAAGTCGAACGTCCGTTTCAGGGCAAAATATGCAAAAAAAAAAAATTCTCAAAGAACGACACTCGTTATTTTATTTTTTAAAATTTCTCCGAATTGCGAATACGGAAAACGGATTTTTGGTATTTTTTATATCATGGGATTCCTAAACACCGTGAAGTAACAGCTATTTTTATTTAATTTTTTTTAAATTAATATTCGATTGAAGAGTGTGGAGCACTCGCTGTATGTTTGCCAGGTTTTTAAAATAAATATGACATATATGTCATATGTATATGGAGCCTTGTAGTCCTCCGCACGCTTCAATCGAATATTGATAAAAAAATTTTTAATAAAAATAGCTGTTACTTCACGGTGTTTAGGAATCCCATAATATAAAAAATACCAAAAATCCGTTTTTCGTATTCACAATTTGGGGAAATTTAAAAAAATAAAATAACGAGTGTCTTTCCTTGAGAAAAAAAATAATTTTGCATATTTTGCCCTGAAACGGACGTTTGACTTGCTCAATAAAATCGAAATTAATTTTTTCTGGAAGGCTAGAAAAAGACGCACATTTTCGTTTTTTACGAATGTAAATACGTCAAATCCTGCCAAAGATACAGCCATTTGAATGGAAAAATGTTAAAAAATGGTAATCAACGAGAAAAAACGTCAGAATTTTTCCAAAAATTTCGACGCTCGGTGAATATTTTTCAATAAAGTAACTCGATTTTTCAAAATTATCTGTGGATTTTTTTTGACTGGCTGAAGTGACGTGAATGCCTCATGTATGGGCTCTGTTCTGATAATTCTCAAAGCGGAGTACAAAATTCAGTTGATCTGCTGAAAATTTTCAAATTAATTACTGTTGGGAATTGACAATGTAGAGGTTGTCTCAAAATGACCAGACATTTAAATTTATTAATAAAACGTATTATTTATTTGAAAAGTACGAATATATATTTTTTAATATAAGGTACAAACATGGAGGTTATGAGTGGAATACAATATCCGATAAATGGCATAAACGACTAGAACTTGGAAGGAATATTCTTTCAACAAGGTAACCCAACCTGCAACACTGTAATTACTTCGAATATTCGTTCTACTATCAGAATAATAACTTCTCTCAGCCATAGCGATTGAAAAATTTGTTTTGATATTATTCTCATTCTCCTCTACATATGAATCCTACAGTGTCGTTATTCCTCCATTCACTGGTCGGTTTACCCTATGAAGATAATAAGAAAAAATATGGAACAGCATTTGAATGAGTGTAATTGTTCGTTCTTTGTAATATGCGAGACCAGCACAATTAATTGACATGAATAAATTATCGGGGAATAAAAAGCCTCTTGGCAAAATGAAAAGTGAAAGTAAAAAAAAAATAAACAACGATTCAATAGGTCATTCTGGTGATTTAGTACATTAACGTATTGAAATGATATTCATGTTTTTTTTTAAATATAAATGATTATAACTCTATGTGAATAACAAATTATACATAGCTATATTTATATATTTGTATTGTAATAAATATAAATTATATTAAATTCTATATTATGTTGTCGTAGTGATAAAAATCGTAAAAAAATATATACGAACTATGACATAAAGTTAAATTAAATATCAATTTGACGAAAAATAATTCACAATTCCATAGGTGTATTCTATAAACATTGGATTTCCTTTCTCTTTCCATATCTCGTTTTTTCCCCATCGAAACGTCTCAATAATCTGACTTTTCAAACGACAATCCCAATGATTCTTTAAATCCCCTCAACCCCGTAAATAAATTCGGAACACCGCGAGAAAATCGTAGATTTATGGGGGGCACAGTTTGTGTCTGGTGCTCCGATATCCCGCCGCTCTTTATTCGATCCTTTTTTTTGTTTTGTTTTCTCGTGTGTCCAAATCCAGCAAAAGGTTCGCCTCTCACGTAGAGCGAGGACCAGAAAAAGAGACTATGAGAGATGGAAATCAAGAATGTGCCCGCTTACCTGCTGCTATTGCTGAAGAAAGAAGAGAGAGAGAGAGAGAGAGAGAGAGAGAGAGAGAGAGAGAGAGAGAGAGAGAGAGAGAGAGAGAGAGAGAAGAGAGCGTGTTCGCATCCGGCCCAGTGCGAGTCTTTGATCGCAAAGAGAGAGAGAGAGGGAGATGTTCACAGCCTCTCAGCAAAAGCAGCGCGTCGAGGCTCCATCTCCCGTAATTCAGGAAAAAATAGCCGACCGTTTTCACATGGCCGTGCGCGAGTATGTGTTCGTTGGATTCATCGTTTCAGCTCCCGGCACGAAGGTGCAAGGGTGCATTACGAGGTCGAGCCACCCTGAACTTGGCTACTATCTGCGATCGGTTTACCTAAACGCCTCCGCTATATCATTTCTTAACTGATCCTCCCACCCTCCTCTCGCTCGTACTCCGTGTTCAACCGCATTTCCTCCTACCCACCAGCTCTATCGCCTTGTGCAACGTGACTTTCCCGCGAAAATGGAAAACAAAATATACGCTTCGAGAGAAAAATATATTTGAAATTATTTAAAAATCCGTTTTTTTTTCTATTTTTAATTTAAGCCATCAGTGACTGATATTGTCGGTTCGAAACTGATTTTCTTTATAAAAAATATGCTATTGATATGATGTTCATTGGACAACAATTTTATCAGACAGCAGCCATTTGATCAGGTAAACACTGCTGTATATATATATATATATATATATATATATATATATATATATATATATATATATATATATATATATATATATATATATATATAGCAGGATTATGCATTAATAACAGAACATCCTATGGGGCTTATAACACTGCTATATATATATATATATATATATATATATATATATATATATAGCAGTGTTTACCTGTGTTATAAGCCCCATAGGATGTCCTGTTATTAATGCATAATCCTGCAACTGTCGATAGGTCAGATCATGCCCTACTATAGGCTGGAATTTGAGTTAAGGGAGACTTTGTCCTTCAAAGAGCAGCGGGAGATGTTAGCGGCTTGTTAAGCCAACCGCATAAATTGCCTTAATTAGAGCAAATACTTTATTCTCATATCCATAGAATAAGAACAAATATAAATACAAAATAAAAATATATGCTCATATATTTTTTCGTTAATATAACTCGCTATGTCTCATGGCTTGCGTACGTGACCAAGCGACCAACGCACAAAGCAACTTTGTCTAGGATTAAGTATCGATATTTCTCGGCCTGCATATGCGCCCGAGCTCTCAACGTTTATATAAATATTTTATAAGATTAAATTTTATTGCGCTTCGCCTTCGGCGTGAGTCCGTTGTCCAAAACCCTTGAAACACTGCGGACTGAGTCAGACTAACGCGTGGGAATATATACTTATCGATGGGTCCCACGGATGCATTCCTAGAAATGCAGTCACGTAAACCCTTGCCCCACTATCGCTATCCGACAAATATCGGCCCTGCGTAGCACGGGACTGACGACCTATAAGTCAGAATCGTGAAATCACTGTTACGAAGAGGTTCTCTCTTAAAGACCTCGACTGTTAGCTGCTACGCTAGCGATACGCCGTACAGTACACGGGATAACACGCGCAAGTTTTCATTAAGAAACTCCGTAAATTACGCGAACGCGTTTGTTGTAACGTTTAAACCATCGCGCTAATAAACCGGAAGAGTGTTATCCGCATCCGAGTTAAAATAACATCGATGTAACGAACTGATATAAGTGTAATTAAATCATTGACACAATTAACTCGTGATCTTCTCCTTTGTGTTAACCTGAAGACACCTTGTTCCAAATCCTGGCAAGCTCTGATTCTTCACCAGTTTCGCATCGTACTCACCAAGGTTCGTCCTCTTTCTGTAAAGACGTCGACTGTTTGTTATAACAGGAGTCCCAAGGAAAGAGACCTTTGATCAACATTTCGGCAAGTATAAAAATACACGTGAAACTCATCTCACTTCCAATATTGGTCCTGATTCTGACATCGAGGAAAGACTGCGCCGTCGATAAAGACACCGTTGGGCTACAGACCTATTGTTACGCGTATTACCATTCTGACACGTAATACAGCCCTGGAAAGGCTTCATCAAAAACTTAACCTGGCGATTCGAAAACCAGAGGTTCTTTATAAAGACGCGTTATCTTGTGATGTGTATTTTGCACAAGAACAGAGTTTATAACGAACGCTAGTTGGATTCGAGTCATCGAGCCATTTTGCGTAACATAAAATTGGCGATCCTGCCAGGATTACTCAATGAAAAATCGTAATACCAAAAGTCAAGTGAAAACTGGTTACCGAAACTCCACGACGGAGGGTGTAAAACTACGAACATTAAACCTGTGCACGAGTGAACGTTAAACAGACATTTAACTTAGTTAATTTTGTGTTAACGGAAAAGACATTGCCACGCTGAATTTTCCGTAAGTGAGTGACGGACAATTGTGTATTAAGGAACTTGCACGTACCGCGCATCTATAAGACTTCGCTGCAGGAGCACGAGCACGGGAAGGATTGAATAAAAACTGGGGGAGACACGCCTTCAGAAAATAACCTCAACTCCGACGGTATGCTGGATCATCAATCGACGCGAAAAGTCTACAACCGATCGTTGTAACAGCGTTCGCCACTTCAAGAACACCGAGATCAACATCATTCGACCAGTATTGTATACGAACACTGAGTAAGAGTAAGTTTAAAATCCCGCTCATTATGTAAGGGAATTAGAGACTCTTGCGACAAAACTTTTCCGCAGTTAATATTCTGCGTATGACAAATTAAAAATAGGAAGTTGTAACTACCTTATTCCCAAACAACGTAGTTAAGTAATTTTGTGTGTTTAACTTTAAAAGAACCACTAGCATTGGAAGCTATGTCCAGTCCAAAAGTAACGAAAACAGATACGGCAAAATAATAGTGTCTCGTTATTACAATAAATAAAAGACCTGGCGGTACGGAAAATAAGTAAATTCATAAATCTAGTGGTGCTAGTCGAAGTTTACCTTTTATGACCAATACCGCCTATTCTGGAATTATTTTGAGTAACAACATGAAAAAAAAAATCATCATCTAATTACTCAACCACATAGGATCTCTGATCACAAGAATCTTTGAGACACACAACATCGCTTGACAGTTATTATAATTAATATAAATATATACGTAGAATAAGAACATAGCATTATATATACTATTTAAAAAAAAAAAAAGGAGATTAATAATCAACTACAAGAATATACATACATAAACGCAACTAAAATCAAAGGTAATGTCCATAGCAGGAAATAGTGTATCAGGAAGAAGCATTGTAATCGATGAAATCCCTAGTCATGTGAAGAAACTCAAAAAGGACATTTCACGAACCCTGTTCAGTTATTTTCTGTATTATAAAAATCACCCTGAATGGGAACCTAAAGAAGATTTATACGCCCTGAGAAAAACTGAGCAGATAGAAAAAATAACTTGGAATTTTCACGAAGACCCCAGTAATCACCCGCTGCTATTAGCATATCATGAGATACCTCATTCATTAAACCATGTTTTAGTAACCATAGGAAAAAAGAATATTGAGGAAATTGAAGAACAAGATCTTGCCATAGCACTTCGCCCAGAAAATCAGATCGCTATCCCTAAGACGAGAGAATTAGAATCAGAAGCATCCAGCCTTAATGAACTCAGACCACCACGAAAAAGACAGTCCACAGAAAACCCTATACTTGCAAGAAATCTCGAAGAAGCTACCGCAACCAACTCTCAACTCACTCTATTAGTAAATAAATACTTCGACGAAGGGCTTACTTTAAAGGGCAAAGCGATAGAAGAAGTGAAATTACGCGACACAGAAATCGAACAATTACAACATGCACTTCAAGAATCAAAAAACAAGATAAGACCATTGACGGAAAAAATCAGCCTGCAAGGACAACAAATCTCCCAATTTAATATTGAGAGACTAGAATTCGAAAGAACCCAACTCGAATTACGCTCTGAATTAGTCCACGTACAGAAAAATAACAATAATAATCTTGCCCTAGTAGAGCGAATAGGTCAAGCGAACCTTGAACAGAACGACCTTATTAAAACTCTCGAAATTCGAAACCTCGACCTCGAAAACCAATTCGAAAAAACTTTACAGAAAAACCAAATAGAGCTCTCAGCAAAATGCGGCGAAATAAATGAGCTCAGACGTAATTTACAGGAGACCCAGACAGAAAAACAGCAATTAGAAAGGGAAAAATCAAACCAAGTAATTAAACAAAAATATTTACAAGATCAGGTAGAAATCATTAAGCAAGACGCTCAAGGCTATCGCGAACATATCGAGACCCTTGAGAGCACGAATATCGCGCTACAATCACAGATTATAGCACAGAAACAATACCTTGAAAAAGAAACCAGTGAGACCCAAGATCAATTCAAAGCCTTACAAGAACAAAACGCTCATAGACAGGAGCAAGTAATTAAAGAAATAAAAAGGAACTACGACGTTCAGTTCGATCGACAACTAAAAGAAAAAATACGAGAATTCCAAAAAACTGAAGAAAAACTTATTAAAGAGAAACAGCAATTTGGAGAACAAACGAGGCTAGAATTCCAACAGAATAGGGAAAGTATATTACGAGATTATAACGTAGAAAAAGAAAGGTTAGAGAACACCATCTTAGAACTACGAGCTACTGTTGCACAAAAAGAACAGCATATTCAAAAATTAAATTCTGGTATAGACGACTTGAAACGAATACACCGACAAGAAATGAATACTCTGACTATTACCAAAGACCAACAAGACCAGACGAACGAATACGAAATGCAAATACTGAAAACAGAAAATATTCAGCTCCAACAAGACCTAAAGACTGTAAAAGACCAAATGAAAAATCTCGAAACCATGATGAGACAACTTATACAGAAACAGGAGTCGCAACCTACCTCCTCACAACTAGACAAAAGGGCACCTCAGGATAACAGACGACCACCAAATCGATCTAATCGAAATCAACCCAGCGCACCACCACCTGGAAATCCAGACGACGACGACCCCGATGACGATGATGAAGACGCTGATAGCCAACCTAACGCCAGAGGAAATCATTACCGACCACATCGAATGCCTCACGACCTGCTACCGAACCAAACCGCACCAGCCAAGGAGACTATTGATATAGTACCCATTTTTACCGGAGACACGGGAGAAGGAGCAGTCAACATTTCAGAATGGACAACGAAAGTTGACAGAGCACGACATTGGACAATGCCAGAGCAACACGGCTTATTATTGGAAAAGATATTAACAATGAAAATCAAAGGAAGGGCACAAAGTTGCATTTCGAACGTCGATATTTATACATACGACCAGTTGAAAGACGTTTTGATAAAACGCGTCAACCCAGTGAAATCATCACTGTTACTCATGAACGAGTTGACAGCATGCATCCACACTCAGGGAACGATCCAAGAGCATAACACCAGATTCCGAAGAATCTATATATCTTGGTTAAACGCTAAACGACTCGAACTTAAACAAGCTCATCAAACGGATGAATCAATCACCATATATTTACAAATATCTGACAAAGATATCATTCAGACTTATCTGCAAAGTCTCAAGGAAGACACACGAGCCTATCTCAGAACAAAGGACATATATTCGCTCGCACAAGCAGAAGCAACTGCTCGAGAACACGAAGATTTCAAAAGAAGCATCCAAAGACAACGAGGAATGTTTCATGAACCTCAACCCCAACGTAGACCGGAAAAACCCAGATTCAACCACGAAAAATCAAGATTCAGTAATAAACCACAAGAAAACAGGAAATTCTTCTCAATGAACAAACCAAACGTCCACCACACTGAATACAACGAATGCGACTCACATGACGAAGAGGAAGGACAGGAAAGCATGACGGAAGAAGAACGACAGTATCAGAACGATATACAAGAATTCGACCTTGACTCGATAAACACAACCAGTCAAATGAAAAAGGCACTCGAATATATTATGGTAATGAATCATCCGGACAGAAAATGCACGTATTGCAAAAGGCCTGGACATACTGAGCTGTATTGCAACCAAAAGAAGAAAGATCAAGGAATACCGAGTCCTTTCAACAAAGGCACCAATCAGAAGAAGAAACCTACCCAAAAAGGAAACCAAAATTTTCGACAGAATCCTCATCGGAAGAAACCTCCTCAACAGGAAGTGAACACGACAAACGAAGAGCAAGAAAGCACAAGCGACGACGAGAGCGTCCACGACGAGAGTACATCTCCGCAATAGATAAAGGACACCTTTTCACCGCGAAATTCAACTTCGAACGGACGACATTCGAAACTTTAACAGCATTAATCGACACAGGAGCATCCATTAACATAATCAAAGAACACCTTGTGAAAGAAAAGCACATTGTTAAAAAACCCATCCTCTTTAACACGGGAAAAACGACAAATAAAACACTCGGATATACGTTTATCAAATGCAAAGGAAACATTAACGACCGACGTGACAAATTTCATATAGTTCCATCAGACTATCCGATTAGAGAAGACGCTTTAATAGGAACCCCTTTCATTCTAAACAACGACGTCATAGTTGACTTACCCCGGAGAAAAATAAGAGTTAACAAAAAATATCAAGAAATAGAATCATCCGAATTCACTGTGCCTGCCGGACGGTTTATAACTATCCCCGTAGAAGTAGAGAAACGGAAAGGAACAGTCTTAGTAAGAACCCCTCAAGGAGACAGTATCCATCATATAAAGGAAGGTATTGTAAATATTCCATTAGCAAATGAAGGAAAGAAGAACATCACTTTTCAAACAAAAAACATTCAAATCTTTGAAGTAAAACCGAGGTTAACGAGCAACAAAAGTAACCAAAGTAATAAAAGAATTCAGGAACTGAAAACCAAGACTAGACTGGAGCACATAAAGAGTATTAAAGAAAAAGATGAAATTTGGAAAATCATACAGAACTATTCAGATCTATTCCAATTAGACCATGACAAGCCACCAAGTACCAACTTAGCAGAACACGTAATCGTAATTGACGAACCAACGAAACCCATCAATATCAAATCTTACAGACCACCTAAAATCCATCAGGAAGAAGTGGACAAACAAGTGCAAGAGTTATTAGAAAAGAAAATAATTCAACATTCTCAATCACCATTCAATGCACCCATTTGGATAGTACCAAAGAAAAAAGATGCGTCAGGAAAGACAAAATGGAGAATGGTGATTGACTATAGAAAATTGAACGAAAAAACAGCTCAGGATTCATACCCCTTGCCTGTTATAGAAGATATTCTCGACGACCTAGGAAAAGCCGCAGTTTTTTCTGCATTCGATCTAAGTGCAGGATTCCACCAAATACCAATGGAGAAAAAATCTAGAAAGTATACCGCTTTTAGTACTAACCAAGGACACTTTGAATACCTACAAATGCCCTTCGGATTAAAAAATGCACCGGCAACATTTCAAAGAATGATGAACACTGCATTAAGAGGATTAATAGGAAAAATTTGTTTTGCATATCTGGACGATATAATAGTTTTTGGAAAAACCATGGAAGAACATAATCAAAATTTGATAATACTCTTCAATCGACTGAGAGATACAAATTTGAAATTACAGCCAGATAAATGCGAATACGTGAAACCTGAACTCGAATATTTGGGACATGTTATTACACGTGACGGAGTAAAACCCAACGTAGAAAAATGCAAAGCTGTAAAAGAATTCCCCATACCTAAAACACCTAAGCAAATTAAATCATTTTTAGGACTCGCAGGATACTACAGAAAATTTATCCCGAAGTTTTCATCCATAGCTAAACCTTTGACTGACCTAACCAAAAATTATCAGGAAAACAAAAGTGGACCAATAACATGGACGGATAAATGTCAAGTAGCATTCGACACGTTAAAGAATATCCTCACGAATGATCCTGTATTAAAATATCCGGATTATACGAAAAAATTTGTATTAACGACTGATGCCTCAAATCAAGGACTAGGAGCTGTATTATCACAGGAAGGACACCCATGCGTTTATATATCGAGGACGTTAAATAAAGCCGAAACCAACTACACGACAACAGAAAAAGAACTACTCGCTATAGTTTGGGCAGTTAAACGATTCAGACAATATCTTTTAGGAAGAAAGTTTACAATAAAAACTGATCATCAGGCATTAAAATGGTTAGCTAATAAACCAGACCCTGCATCGAGGTTATTACGATGGAGACTTAAACTCGAAGAGTATGAATTCGACATCGAATACGTAAAGGGAAAACATAATGTAGTAGCTGACGCATTGTCTAGAGAAGCACATATGGAATTACCTGAGGACTACAACAAGGACAAGACATTTAACAACGAACTCATTTATCACATTGAAACAGATTCGTACGGGAACAACCAATATATAATTACTAGCAATATTGAGCAAACAGAATTTAAAATCAAACGAATAGCTCGGAGAAACACTTACAAACAGAGTAAAACAGCCCCTAATAAACTTAAATCAATGATAGACAATGTTCAGAAAGAATTCAAAACTATGAGCACCACGAATGATGAAATAAATCATGTGAAGAAAAGTCAGGAAACCCCTGAAAGCCGTAACCAAATTAATTACAACTTAAGACCAAGAGACTCAAACGCTATGAAAGATTTAGAGAGTTTCAGTGACGAAGACGAAACGAATCAAGACGAGACTTCAGATCAACCCCAAATTGATTTAGGCGTAGAACTGCCATATGACTATTATCAATACTCGACATACAAGTTGTTTAACCCCAACAATTTGGGACACCTTTTAAAAGAGAAACCCAATGTAAAAGGAAAACACTGGATAAAAATCACCCAACCGACAAATAATAAACCTCAAAGTCTCTACTATCAGATTCTTAATAAAGTAAGATCCAAGCTTACCATCAATAAAATCAAAGGAACTAAACATGTTAGGATATTTACAGATGATGTAATGACCAAAGCAGAGAAGGAAGAGATTTTATCGATATTAAGATTCTTTAGTATCAAAGACCACGAAACACAGTATGAATATTGCTTTTCGACCTTCAAGGAACCTGACTACATAGACAAAAAGAAAATAATAGCAGAAAGCCACGGTACTAACCTAAGCTCACACTTTGGAGAGTATAAAACTATACAAAGAACAAAAGAACACAGGGAATGGGAACGCCTCGAAGAAGACGTAAAACATTATATTAAGAACTGTAAAATATGTCAAAAATTTAAAGCTGTGAGAAATCGGAACATTGCTCCTGCTATTGTACCCGAACTGCCAGATAAGCCCTTTGAAAAAATTGCGTTAGACATATTCGGCCCACTACAAAGATCGCGTTCAGGGCATGAATATATCCTCAGTATACAAGATTGTCTAACTAAGTACATTGTATTATGCCCACTCGAGACAAAATCTAGCTCGGAGATCATCCAAACATTAAACGATGATTTTATAATGATCCATGGATCCCCTGATATCATTTTAACAGACCAGGGACAAGAATTTAATTCAAAATTAATGAAGGATTTCGAACAATTACACGGTATTTCGCATATCAAAACTACCGCATTCCACCCTCAAAGTAATGGGAGCATTGAAAGAATGCATTCCCTTCTTAAGGAATCAATAAAAACCATGTGTGAGGGACATATAGACAATTGGAAAGATATATTGAAATTGGTAGCCTTCGCTTATAACAGTTCGGTACACAGTGCAACTGGATATCGACCTGACGAATTGGCATTTAATAGAAAACTTAAAAAGCCATCAAGCCTACCTCATAAAAAATCATTGACTTATAACGATTTATTAAAGAAGTGGACACATACGCACGACACAATACTCTCAGAAGCACGCGAACGTTTACAATTGAAACAAGAACAAACAGCCAAACGATTAAACGAAAGTAAAAATAAACTGGATTTTGATAAGATCAAGACGGGACAGAAAGTTTACCTTCACAACGAAAGTAAAAAACATAAGTTAGACCTCGAATGGTTAGGACCATACGAAATAATAGAAATTTACAGAGATAAGTCAAACCTTAAGATAAAAATCGATGATAAAGAAAAAATAGTCCACCTAAATAGAATAAAGTTATTCTTTCCAGATGACGAACATAATGAAGACATTGCTGATGACAACGATCACGCTCATCGCAATTAACAGCGCTTTTACTATCGAACAGGTAACCTTCTCAAACACTTCATTCATAGAAGAATATCAGGCATACGTAGTGACCTATAGTGAAGAAATGAGGTTCTCAATAATTATCGACCTTAGGAGCATTTATACAGCCTATAAAGAAATCGATAAACTAGCTGACCAATATGTAGAACTGTCAGATGATGTCCAAGAAATAATAAACCCCATCAATCTGAAGGTCTATAAATTGAGGAAGCAAGTTCAACTGTTAACAACCTTAAATCCTGGGATTAAAGACGATGATCACGTTTTTAGTAAACAACTGACAACGAAGAAAATAAAAAAGCTAAGAGAAAGATTTGAAGACGCTATGCCATACAGAACATGGGGAACAATAACACCAACCCTCAGTGGATACACCTGTTTACAAAGAGATGATATTATATATGACCTGCAGACGAAATTCTTACAACTCAATAATATTAAAGACACACCGGAAAATCGTAATAAAGTAATACCCACGCTCAAAAACTTAAAGGAAATAACCGAATATATCACAAAAAACAGGAAATCAAGACCTGGTTGTTGCGTGCGATATATTGACTCCTAGACGACGCAGAAGAGGAGTTTGTAACTTTTGTGGTAATATCCAAAAATTCCTATACGGAACTGCTACTAGCGATGACATAGACAGGATCGACGATAACATTCAAAATGTAACGGATTCAGTAAACCTCATTAAAACCTCAGTTCAAAAACAATCAGCAGTTATTCGTAAATTAGCTACCGAAACAGGAGAACACATCAAAATGTTAAAACAAGCGCAATTCCGAAGTATGTACCTAATATCTCTCATGTCGTGCATAGATACTTTACTATTCGATATAAATAATGTAATACTAGCTATTGAAACCAAAAAGATTCTACCTCAACTAGTAGAACCGGAAGTCATTTTAGACATGATCGATAAACTACTAAAGGAATCAAACGCCGACCATGTGTTCAATTATTACAACGAAACGCGAGCGCAACACTTCATAGATATCGCCGACAAAATAATACTGTTCAGAGGCAGCAATCTCATCTTCGAATTAACGATCCCTAAACTAGAAAATAATCAGTGGAAATTGTATAACGTCATACCTATCCCAAAGATTTACAATAATACATATGTCGTCGCTGCTCCAAAATATTCCCACTTGTTAAGACAAGGGAGCAACTATATGATAACTAATGAAATTGAGATTATGCGAATGAAGAAGATTGATAATTACTATGTTACACACTATAAGCACCCGATTTACGATAGAATCAATAAACCAACGTGTCAAAGCGACATCAAACAATGCGAGCTAAGTAAAATCAACGTCACCAACATGAGCTATATCTCATTATACGATAATCGCGGAGTGTTGTTAATACCGAACATTGAAAAACCAGTTCTGGTACTTGTAGAATGTAAGAACTATAGAAGCGAAATTTACATTAAAGAAGTGACACTGTTGAAAACAACGGATAAATGTACGCTAATGCAAGGCAATACCAAAACAATCCTGAATGGAATTCCAAAAGAATATCGATTGATAAATCCGAGTCTAACGTACTTGGCAATAAACTTTTCACAATTAGTTATGCGTATAAAAGATGTGCCAAACCAGATAGACACTACTTACCTAAAAAATATTGGTCAAGATCTAGATGACATCAGCAAAGACATAGAAAAAGCCAGTATCATACTTAAACACGACGAATTTTGGAAAACCATGAATGGATTACTCGATAAGCTCATTAAAATAGGTTTGCCATCATTAGGAATAACTGGTATATTGTTTGTACTATTGCGATGCGGAGCTGTAACGCCCGTCCTTAAATTTCTCAGAAACGGACTCTTCAAATGTTGTTGCCCCAGAGCCAATAAGAAAATTAAGAAATATGAGAATAAAGCGAAAATAGAACTGCAAAAACGTCAAAAACAACTAGAATACTTGACAGAACGGCAAGAACAATCAAACCTATCGGGAGCCCCGAAAAATATTGTAGCGGAACCAAAAGAGATAAGACCTTCGACATCTAAATTCATTATCGCCGAAGTTCAATCTAACTTGGGGGGTGTTAAGCCAACCGCATAAATTGCCTTAATTAGAGCAAATACTTTATTCTCATATCCATAGAATAAGAACAAATATAAATACAAAATAAAAATATATGCTCATATATTTTTTCGTTAATATAACTCGCTATGTCTCATGGCTTGCGTACGTGACCAAGCGACCAACGCACAAAGCAACTTTGTCTAGGATTAAGTATCGATATTTCTCGGCCTGCATATGCGCCCGAGCTCTCAACGTTTATATAAATATTTTATAAGATTAAATTTTATTGCGCTTCGCCTTCGGCGTGAGTCCGTTGTCCAAAACCCTTGAAACACTGCGGACTGAGTCAGACTAACGCGTGGGAATATATACTTATCGATGGGTCCCACGGATGCATTCCTAGAAATGCAGTCACGTAAACCCTTGCCCCACTATCGCTATCCGACAAATATCGGCCCTGCGTAGCACGGGACTGACGACCTATAAGTCAGAATCGTGAAATCACTGTTACGAAGAGGTTCTCTCTTAAAGACCTCGACTGTTAGCTGCTACGCTAGCGATACGCCGTACAGTACACGGGATAACACGCGCAAGTTTTCATTAAGAAACTCCGTAAATTACGCGAACGCGTTTGTTGTAACGTTTAAACCATCGCGCTAATAAACCGGAAGAGTGTTATCCGCATCCGAGTTAAAATAACATCGATGTAACGAACTGATATAAGTGTAATTAAATCATTGACACAATTAACTCGTGATCTTCTCCTTTGTGTTAACCTGAAGACACCTTGTTCCAAATCCTGGCAAGCTCTGATTCTTCACCAGTTTCGCATCGTACTCACCAAGGTTCGTCCTCTTTCTGTAAAGACGTCGACTGTTTGTTATAACAGGAGTCCCAAGGAAAGAGACCTTTGATCAACATTTCGGCAAGTATAAAAATACACGTGAAACTCATCTCACTTCCAATATTGGTCCTGATTCTGACATCGAGGAAAGACTGCGCCGTCGATAAAGACACCGTTGGGCTACAGACCTATTGTTACGCGTATTACCATTCTGACACGTAATACAGCCCTGGAAAGGCTTCATCAAAAACTTAACCTGGCGATTCGAAAACCAGAGGTTCTTTATAAAGACGCGTTATCTTGTGATGTGTATTTTGCACAAGAACAGAGTTTATAACGAACGCTAGTTGGATTCGAGTCATCGAGCCATTTTGCGTAACAGGCTCAACATGAGCAGCTAGAAGAAGAGGAGGGATGCCTCTATGGACCAGGCATTGCCGATTAGCGGTAATTATAAACACACATTCGTGTAAACACATTACAAAACTTTGAACGCGTTTTTCTCGAAAACACGTTTTCAAAAATGGCTGACATTCTCCTGACCGCTGTAATTAACATATCGACCTGAAATTTGGAGTGCATACTCAGAAAATATGTCTTCACGGAATGACGGATCGTTTTTTCGATAGATACATTTTTGCATTTATTATTTATCTTTTTATGCGAAAACAAAACGCGAAAATTTGATTTTTTTTTAATTGCCGCCACTTTCCGAAATTTGTACTAAACGAAAAACCCATCCGTCATTCCATGACCACAGGGTCACAGATTGATAATATGCTTTGAATTTGTGTTTCAGATCAACAAAGAGGGGGCAGTGATGTCAGCCGTTTACCTCCCGCGATTTGAGGACCTGTTTTCGCGGAGCTGCAACGGCCGCCATTTTGGTTTTTAAAAAAAAACAAATTTTTTTAACGGTCTGTATATCATGAATAAAAGCAAGAAAAAACCGCACTGAAAAAGCTTTACTCGTTTCCTTTAAAAAAAATAAAATGTAAACACCTGAAATATGGCACTCCAAGGTCAAAGTCTCCGTTAAGTAAAAGTCCCACAGTTTTCGAGTTTTCGGGCTGTATGTTATTAAAAAAAAATCATCTGCTGGTGGTTTTTCGCATGCCATTTCTACAAATGATATGAGTCGACAATAACTATGCAACTGTTTAAAGTAATTGGCACGATATGCGCGGTACATTTTTTTTACACCTCAGGCTAGAAAAGTCAGACGTTCGAATTTGTTTGTATGAAAATTCTGCATGAGATCTTTTTTCCATAAAGTTTCCTTCATATTTAAGGTCGAATAGAAGACTTCTATAGATAAAACTAAGGTATTAAAAGAAAACTGGATCAAAAAGAGTTATCATTTGTAGAAATGGCATGCGAAAAACCGAAAGCAGATGATTTTTATCTCGAAAACCGTAACTAAACTGAACTTAAATGATCCATTGATAACTTCCCATTCATGAATAAAATAATTAGGATTTGATAATAATTGCAATATATTGCGTCCTTTTTCGCAATTTATCAATCATTACAACGTTGTATCATTACTTTACATTATCGCCGGGCGCTTCGACGTGACCTTACAATCACCATTTTTTCGAAGGACAACCAGAATAGCTCTAGTTTGTAAATAATAAATAATAAATATGCCCTATTATGCTTAGTGGAAAATGTGAAGTTCCGGCGACCATGATTTTTAGTACGACCGTGCTATTCATTTTTCCTTTCCTATCCTTTTCGACACATCGGGTCTCGCTAATTTGGACTCTTTATCCGGTTCTCCCCAAGGCGAAAATGTTCTCCGTCCCTGCGGCGATGTTTCGTTCGCTGGCACAATGAAAAAAACCTTCGCTGCCGTGAAGCTTTTTTCCCGTTCTTTCTATTATTCAAGCTTTGCCCTGCTCTTCGACGCGGAGCCGCCTCTTTGAGATCAACGCTACGAGGGCCAGAGAGGTAAAGAGGTCAATGACGAAAAAGCAGTGAATGAGAAATTAAAAAAAAACATACAGGGCTCCCTCTGTGTGTATCTGGTGCGAGGTATGCGCACGCTGTGCTTTAAAGGGGCAATGTTTCTCGCTGAGCCATTTAAACTGTACAAAATGAGCATTTTTCTCGGCACCATTTTTTGTTGTTTTCTTTTATGAACTAGAAAGTAGGCAGAAATATAATTAGAATACAATATTATTCGTAATCGTGTTCATAAAATATACAAATAAAAACAAAATAAATAAAAGCAAAAATATAAATGTATAAAATGGAAAAATATAAGTATAAATGAAACCATATGAAAAAAGAATATTCAAAATATAAAAATGTGCATATCATATACGCACATATATTTTTTTTTTGCTATTTAAATATAACAAACAAGTCCAAAATATTCCAAGTATATGTATGGTTTTGTATACGCTTGTACGCGAATAAATTACACGATCATGAAGATTGCATCGTTGCAACGTAACGAACATTGATTCTCTTTCATTGATAACATTTCTTTTTGACAGATTTAGGGCATGAAAATCATTAGAACGTTTTGTATACTATTATTACAGATTTATGACCTTAAGTTGCAAGGAAAAAGGTTTGGAATAATAAGAAAAATGAAGAAATAACAAAAAAAAATTGATGCATTTCAACGATACAAACTTCAACGACATGTATATAATTAGTAAGGACAAGTGTAAAGGAGACGAGAATGTGAAGGGGACTAATGTGTAACCAGCCTTAATACCTGAAAAATCACGACTACTACTAAATATTTTTTATATAAAATTCTCATTCAAATGTATAGATATTTATTTAAACATATATTTTCATTGTGAACGCATATATACAATTTTATTTAAATATATAAATGACAGCTTTCCATCACCGTAACAAAGTAGCACGTCATATAAAATTCTCAATTATTTTTTCGATTTATATATATGTACACGCGCCTTTGTGTGCGTGTGTTTGTGCAAAGTTGTTCCGTCACATAACATTTTTAAATGTATTTTTATCAAGGCTTCGTACTGTTATATAGGTGTACATAGATACATAAGTGTGTGTATGTACGTGTGTGTCTGTTGCTTTCCAGAAGTCCCGCATAGCTGGAGGCTTCGATCTTGCTCTCGTAGTTTTACCTACCGCAAGTTAACATACTCCGCGTTAAAGTCCACTATAAATATATCGACGAGCAGAGCTCGAGCCAACGTTTTTTATGGTGAGTCCGTATATAGACGCGCGAGAGGTCTGTTATTATAATCGCGGTGTACTACAATTATCGGTTCCCCGTTTGTGCTGCTACACCTGTGCGCTCCTTCAACCCTCCGCCCGCGCCGCTACCCCTTTGCCTGCTAAAATTCTCTTATCCTTTCTCTTGTACATGTGTGTGCGTGCGTGTGCGTGCGTGTGTGTGTGTGTGTGTGTGTGTGTGTGTGTGTGTGTGTGTGTGTGTGTGTGTGTGTGTGTGTGTGTGTGTGTGTGTGTGTGTGTGTGTGTGTGTGTGTGTGTGTGTGTGTGTGTGTGTGTGTGTGCTGGTGTATACGGAGATAAGCATGTAGACACGACAGTTGAAGCGTTACAAATCAAAATTGCAATTTAATTGACGTTTTTATTGCCCTCCTTTGGTTGCTTTCCACGTCAGGAATCCGCACGATCGAGATGGATTTGCGTGTCGAAGACTTATTGCATATGCGTTCTGTTCTTATAGACGCTCGAGGCAAAATAATCGATCCTCGTCTCTGATTTATCGGACAGAGAATAGTGACAAGAAACATCACTTGTCCACCTTCGAGTTTGTTTGGGTTTGTATGTATGGTAGAGGATGAAAAATTATTAAATATATATGTTTTTTTTTTCGGTGGAAAATGAGTTTTAAGGGGTGGACCCTTAGAGCGAAGCATGTCACGACTTTCGCTTACGGTGTTGAAGTTTGCATGGTTGGAATGCAACGAAAATGGTTTTTTCTTCTTTTATTTCGTTATTATCGACAATATTTTGTTGATTATTGATATTGTAGCTTTTTCGAAAGGATTCTGAAAAACTTTTGAGTGCTTGTTGTAGCCCAAATTTGCCGAAGAAATGCTTTGGCAATCTGAAAAATTAATTTTCGTTGCATTCCAAGGATGCAAACTTTAACACCATCTGAGTTTGCCTTTTAGCCGATGTAATTTGGAACTTTTGAAAGCTCCGTGATATTCGTAATTTATGGGTTAAAGGTTAATTTATAGCAGTGGTTCTTAACCTTTTAGTGATGAGGGATCATTTGACTACATTTTTGTCTTGCCATGGACCACCAACTGCTTGGCGGTAATATAAATTATTATAAGGTTGTTCTATAAATAAAACAGGTATCAAATTATTCGAAGTCAAGAATATTATATCATTTGTGAAAATTTTACATTGATTATATTATTTTAGTGGGATTTTTGTAACTGGATACTGTTTACCAACTGCCGAATCCTTGGTTTAGTGCTACCAAAAGTCAAACGCATGTCGGTCCTGGCATCCAAACGATTTCGATGTTTATTTTTAATTATCAAAAGCGCCGAGAATCCCTGCTCGCATGTGTATGAGGTTGGAAATAATGTTAGGTATCATAAAGTAATTTATTGAATTTTAGGGAAAGTAATTGCTTTTTGGTTCCAAAAATCTTCAAGCTCAATTCCTGTTTCGAATGGATCTTTGCAGTTACTATCGTGTTGCATTTCAATGAACTCTTCTTGAATTTCATCAGGCACGTTAGAAATGTCAACAATAAAAGTATTGCCGATCAGTTCCCGAATACCTTTGGTCCTCGCAGTCGGGGAAATAGCGATTGGCTTCATTTTTCAAGTTTAGCAAATGGAGTGTAATGTTCTTTTGTATTTTTCCCTTAATCTCAGCACACTGTTCGCCAATAATTGAATTCAGCGTATCAAACGCAGAAAAGTTCTCTCTTTCGACTTTGCTCGTCGTTTGACAGTGGAATTTCAAGAATTTTCTCTTGAGCTGCGTGCCCTGAAAGCTCTTCGGCAGCTTTAAGCACACAAGTCTTTATTAGAGATTCGCCGATTGTGTGTGCTTTTTTGGATTTGGCAATCAATTTGGAAATTTCAAACGTTGCATCCAATGTTTTTTCAGACCCCGCATAACGTGTAACGCTGAGTCCAAGTTAATTTTTTTTTAGATTTATTAGTTTGTCATTGAAGAATTCTCGCGGACATTCGCAATAATTCGGATGTACGGTTTTTAATGGGCCAGTCCACGTTGAAAATTTAAAAAAATCGAAAGCAAGCAAGACTTGAAGAAATCGACGATGATGAGCAATCAGAAGGGATTTTGTTTTTTCTTGTATTTCAAGGCTTTATTTATCGATCCCAACAATTTTTATATTAATATCTCTTATAAAATCCTCAAAAAAAAATCGCGAAAATAGCCTTTTTTCGTGGCTCCAAAGTGGACTGGCTCCTTAAATGATGTTCCAACGTTGACGGCTTTAAAACATCATTGGCAAGAACAGTTGCGCATATTACGCGTTGAGGTCTACTTTTATTTCTGTTGAAGTGAAGCCGAATTTAATATAATCGCCGTCATACTTTCGTTTCGGTGGCATTTTTCTGAAAACAAAATACGTATATTATACAAGATAGGTATATTCCTAGGTCCTACCTACTTAGTAACCTAAATAATTTGAACTCTGATAGTGGTCACAAAAACATCTGTAATATAAAACTGAAACAAATAAAATGAAATCGATAACACATAAGCTTTTCGATGACAAACCCCTGGAACAGGACTCAAAGTAAATCGCAATTAAAAACATACCTAGCAGATTTCACAAAGTAACATGTGACGTAGCTTAGTGTAGTCTTGTCTTAGCAGTACGTACTTAGCAGACTTAACGTGTGACCTAACAAAAAGAACAACTTTTTATTTCACTTACGTATCAAAGTCAGGAGCGGTTATTTAATAGACCTTCATAGTCTCCAGCGACTTATGCCCAAATTTTGCTGTCAAACTTGAAAATCGAGAATAACCAAGCACTCATAACCACGAACGTAGTTGGACAAAGGCGAACGCAACAAACCTGGCGAAAACGCTACCGGCTCTTTGGGGGCAAGCCACCCAGAAGAGACGTTGGGTTTGGACGGGACGAAGACGCTGAGCCCTTTCATTGTACTTTCATACAAAATGTATAGAAGCACCGTGATCCAAAACGTACAGGAGCAACGGGGCGTAGACACGAAATGAAAATTCGCGTCCGCGCAGCATCCTCGCTCCGTCTTCGCCCAAAGTCTCTTCTGTGTGTAGTGCGCCTTAATCTTGACGCGTCGTTGACTTGTCATTTATTTAATAATTGCTTTCAGGCACCACCAGCAGCCCATGGGCCACCGGTTAAGAACCGGTTTCTAGCAACCAATATGTACTGGGACGTTCCCAGATACGGAATCAAAAGGCTGACGATGGAAACAAACTTGTGTGGGCCTTGTTTCACCGAGCCTGAGTGAGACAGACCTGGGCCAGGTTTGATTGCATCGTTTGGAGCAGCCTGGAACCAAGACTGGCTGCTTAGCCTAAACTCAGGGTTATTTCGAGCTTTATTCAGCCAGTGAATGTTAAGGCTAAAAAATCAAGGCTGGATGCAGGCTTGTTTCAGGTTATGATCAAATAAAATAAATTTTAAATAATATTTTTTCTGTACTTTTATGAAAAAAAAATTAGCAATAAATTTGTCGGTTGCGAAGGCACGAAAAACAAAAGCGAAGGAGGCAGCTCAGAACATTTGAACATATTCTCTTATCGATATTTATGAGGTACACAAAAAAGTTTTTTTCTCGTCACATACACATTTCGTATATACTCACTCTCTGGGGTTTGCGTACACTCTGTGTATTACGTGTCCCATAAACAATAAATAAAATAAAGTATTGTGTTTAGAATATTTTATATATATTTTGTAACAAATAATATAATGAATAATAAATATATATAATAATTAAAATGAATTCTTTACAAATTTATTAAATTTATCCCAATGTAGAATATAGAAAACTAAAAAACAGGCCTCATATAGCCTCGAGCAGAGTTTGGGATAAGCCTGGTCATAAATGCTCGTGAAGGCTTCATTAAGGCTCGTTTTAAACCTTGTTGTTTCGTCGTTTCAGGCTTAGTACAGGCTTTTCTACCAGCCTATGGTCAAGCCTGTGTGCAACAGCCTGAAACCGCGTTATCATTCAGGGGTTCAGCTAGGCCTGAGGTCAGGCTGGTGCTCAGCGTGAATTAAAAAATGTGAGCCTTGTTTCAGAGCTTGGCGAGCCCTTTTTTCATCGTCAATTCCTACCTGGGTTATTGTACCCGTGCAGAAATGTGACGGGGCATTCCCTACTTTGTGCCCGGCCCTATCCAGACTTGCCTTGTCCGATGTTCCTGACCGGGCCCGCCCATGGAACAAACCGGGAAGATCGCAACATCGTTTTTTTTTTTACGGCTTACCCTTTATGTTTGGAAATTATAATCATCTGGCCAGGATACATTGCGAGCAAGTACATCTTCACGTAATGTCTACCTGGCCAGAACATTGACATGTTCTGAAACGTGGACCTTGCTTTTCACCTCATCAAAGATATTTATAATTGATTGGGATGAAACAAATACATCTGTTGTAATTCTGTTCATCATTAAAAGCATTCATTTCATCAATGATAATCGACAAGGATAACAATGCTTATCATAAATACGGGGATTACTATAACTAATTATTTGAGCATAAAGAATAGCCAAATTATTTTATGAGGCAAAAAAGTAAAGCTGGTCATTCGTGGTTTTTGAACACCTTGTTGACATGGTGGGAAACATCAATGTTCTGGCCGGAAAGACATTACCTGAATGTATTTCGCCAACAATCCGTCAGATGGCTCGTACGAGGATAAAAGTTCGTTTTGTGCGTTGTACCACGTACAGAAGTGCTATTCTTACAGTATGCACTTACGCTTATGATATTGCGATATCTGCGAAATAACCCCTTGCACTCTAGGGCTTTTTCGCTCGGATTTTCATCTGTGTACGTTTTTTGTCTCTTTGTCTATCGGGAAATGCGAGGAAGCGTACGTATGCACTCATATACTACCCTAGCAACAACAATACCCTACCCTACAACTACCCTACCCTAAAACAATAGTTGTCGAAATACTAAATTGAATACACTCCAGATTTTACTTCCTCAAGGATTCCAAAAACGCTGAAAGTTCATTTTTAATTTCCTCGTCTGTTCCTGGTTATTTCCCGACCTATTCCCTAGAAGTTTCCTGGTCATTTACCGCTTGTTCTCCGCCCCGTCCCTGATCAGCTCCCCAGAAAAGGAACAGCGGATCGGAACCTACCCTTAGACCCCTTACATTGCGAACCTATTCCAGGTCCGACCAGAGTCTTATATTATCTAGGGAAGGCAGATCAGGGGCAGTACTTTTTCCCGACTCAAATGTCTACACGGGTAGTGGCGATGAAGTGTTGCCTGCGGCACGTTAAAAAGTTTGGATCCTAATAGCCAACCGATTCTATTCTTCTTTACAACATCAACGGGCTTAGTCATGTGTTCTCGTGACCAGCCTTTACGTGTCGAGGTTCGTTGATGATAACCATGAACCCTACAACCATGCATCCAATAACGATAGCCAAAAAATCTGCTCTTATATCCGGTTTTATATGCAGCAGGGTAAGATGACATAGCACGTCATCTTACACCGACGTCTGGCATGTCAACTTACCCATAATTGAATGCAGCTTTTGTTTAATTGTTTTGACAAAAACGCTGGAGTTAGAATAGCCGTTGTGCAGTATTTGTGAAGTACAATGATCCTACATTATGGATAAATAAGTCAAACTGTAAAAAGCCCCACCCGGCGGGTATTTTCACCAATAGAAAATGACAAAAATATTGACTACGCAAAAGCTTGCGTTCACTGACGTCTATACCAGAATTCGCTACTAGCAACACTTATTGGCCGACCACAAAACGTCATGGCTACTCGTATAGCGCGAATATTTGAAAAGATTTTGAGGGTGTGTCATCGTATCTGACTATGTCATCGTGAGCACAACTCCTAAAAGTCAATCAAATTTTTCTTACTCCTTTAGCCACCTTTTCAAAATCGCCAACATCGCCAAATTTCAAACAGCCGTAGCGTCGGTTCTACTTAAGTGATTTAAACTGAATAAGGGGGTTTCGAAAAGAATTTTGACAGACTTAGATGAATGCCGCTTGATCCAGCTCGATATCTCAATCGACAACTCAATAAACAAGAAGGTGTGGGAATGGAAAGATTCACGAAAATCGATGGTCCGACTTTGAAATTCTGCTAAAATTCGACAAATAATCGGAGCTCGATTAATCAAACGGCATTCTGAAAAGGGCACGATTACAAAGAGAATGAGCGCAGAACAAAGTTTCAAATGGCAACGGAAAAAAAAATATCCACAATTCAGTGAAGCCACCAATTTTTTGTCGAAATGCAAGATGGTTTTTTCATTTTCCTTGTGTACGATATTGGGATTGTTTATGATACTTTTTCATATGTCACGAACGCACTATGCACGTATTTTTTCAATGGGCGGAATTACGAGAAAACAAAACTAAGGACATATATAAACGTAAATATGTGAAAATTTCGAAATAAAAAAAAATATATATATGTGTGTGTGTGTGTGTGTGTGTGTGTACGTGTACAATAGCGTGCGAGAAGGCTCGAAGATCGACGCTCGCTCTATGCGAATAAAATCGCCGAAGGACGCGGGGAGGTGGAGGGGGGGGGGGGGGGGGGGGAGCGCAACAAGTTGCGGTAAAGTTCCTTGGCTCGTGGCACACGCCAGCGATACAGCGCGCGTGCTGTATATACGTGCGATGCGAAATGGGAAAGAGCAGGGAGTAAACAATGCCTCCAGATCTCTCTCGCTCTTTCTCTCTAACTCTTTCACGAATGAGGCATTAAAAATAAATTAACACTTTCACTCACAGCGATGAGTCACGAGATTCATTGCCCCGCGAACGTTCTCAATGAGAGAATCGCATTCGCGGATCGTAACCCGTGAATGAACCGCGATCGATTCTCGCCCCGTGGAATTTCCCACACGAATGGACAGCAACAAAATATTCCCAAACCCAAACAATTGGGCAATAATTGTACATATATTCTGCAACTTTTTTCTTCTACATCGATGTTGCAATGGCGATTACATTGACATCTGCACGATTGCGTCGATCGGAGAGAGAGAGAGATTTATTTATTTTGTACTCTGGAGCCTATGCTCTCTAAGTACAAGTACCGTGCAAGTTTTTGTACAGACTGCATATGCATATTCGTGGCACATGTACGATGGAACAAGCTTATATAGACTATATAATAATAAAAATAGTATGACAAAAATCAAATAAAAAATAAACATAAAATATACTATTTAGTAGAAAGTAATGCGGTTAAAAACAATTGATAATAATAAATAGAACATTGAAACTAAAATTAGGATTGAAAATTGAAAGTTTGGCCATGCTGGAATCAGGGAGAGAGAGAGAGAGAGAGAGAGAGAGAGAGAGAGAGAGAGAGAGAGAGAGAGAGAACGATTAAGGGGGGAGATACCTTTAGGAGAGGAAAAAATGTACTGATTTTCATGCTTTTTTTTAAGGGAAATATTTCTTCGCCCTTTTTTGGACTCCGGGTATATTTTATTGCTACTTTTGGCTGTTCTATTGTATTTTTACTTTTTTATTAATCTTTGAGGGGATATTACGATATCTGTGGCCCCAAGTTTTGGCCATGCACTCTTTATATTTGGCCCAAAATAAGACTTTTTTCAAGAATACAAAAAATCGAAATTCGGCTTTTAAGGGGGTGAAACAGAGGTTTTAAATTTTTAATGAGGCAGAGTATTTTTTGGGTAAATTTCTTTAGAATTCGGCGTAAACATTCTAGAAAACAAGTAATTTTCAAAGAGTTAGGTAGTTCATTGAAACACGATTTGTAACGGGATAAACGGGAGCTTGGAACGTTGTTAAACATGGGGATATTACGGTATCTGTGGCCCCTAATTCTGACCACGCAGCCATCATATGTGACCCAAAATAAGACTTTTTTGAGGAGTGGTAAAAATCGAAATTCGATCCTTAAGGGGTTGATACAGGGGTTTTAAAGTTTGTATGGGACATCATATTTTTTTTGACAGATTTGCTTGAAACTTGGTGTAAATACTCTACAATACAAATAATTGAACACGTATTTCTACATTTCCTAAAAGTGGACCCTTAAGAGAGTTAAACGGGAGAGTAAAAGTTTGTATGAGACAACATATTTTTTTGTCAGATTTATTTGAAACTTGGCATAAATACACTAAAATACAAATAATTAAACACGTATTTCAACAATTTATGAAGTTTAACCTTTAAGGGGGTTAAACGGGAGTGTTAACGTTGATAAGAGAAAACATATTTTTTTACCAGATTTACTTGAAACTTACTAAATTGATTTGATATAGAACACTAGATGTTTTCCCCTGTGTTTGGTGCGTGTAGACAGTCAAGTAGTACTTTTCTAGCCCCTTAACTGTGTTTGTTTCAGTTGGCATAAATATACCAAACAAATACATGTGTAATTATTTGTATTGGAGTGTATTTATACCGAGTTTCGAGCAAATCTGACCAAAAAATATGTTGTCTCATATAAACTTTGAAACCTCCGTTTCACCCCCTTAAGGGTCAAATTTCGATTTTTACCACTCTTGAAAAAAGTCTTATTTTGGGTCAAATATGAAGACTGCGTGGTCAGAATTAGGGGCCACAGATATCGTAATACTGCCATCTTTGATAATGGCGGCCGTATAGCGCGGTCTTCTAAACTGCATTCTCGAAACTGGCGTGACGTATAGCTAAAAAACTAATCGACCGAATCTGATGAAATTTGGTATAAATCTTTCTAACCTTATGGTCTAAAGCATAACTCCAAATGTGCTTGGAAAAAAAGTATTTTTTTATTTCAAAATATAGCAATTTTGCTATATTTTGAAAATTCAATCTTTTTGTTTCAAAACGTACCGTTTCATCGGTTTTCAACATTTGTCACTTTTTCTTGGTTCATATTCTGCGTATGATTGTTAATGAAAGAAATATTGTCGTTGGCCTTTTTCAGATTAATCCCGCCGACGCTACGTGTCACGCCGTATGACAAAATCCGCCGCAACCCGTTCAAAAAACCGTGTCATACCTCCGCCATTTTTTACCATTGATAAAAAAATTCTAAAATAGCATGTTACAGCCAACAGTAGTAATAATAACATACCCTAAGTCTTCGCGCCTGAAGATATTTCCCCCCATAAAAACACGTATTTTTCGTTACACAACACCAAACTCGTTCAGCAACAAAACACGCAAGATTTGGGTACAGGGAAAAAAAAGAATCGATGGGTGGTGGAGTCCACGAGATCGTCCGCGCTACATCGCGACGAGTATATTAACGACGTAGAAAAGCGGGGGTACATGCCCGACGAGATGATATTTATGATCGTTCCAAGTGGTCGAACGAGAAAGCATAATAGCGGCACACGGATCATTCGTTTAGGTGTATTTTATGTAGAATATAAGACAGAAGAGACTCGTCTCAATAACGATATATATATACACACACACACACACACACACACACACACACACACACACACACACACACACACACACACACACACACACACACACACACACACACACACACACACACACACATATATATATATATCTTTGTGTGTGTGTACAGCGGAGGCCTGGCGCGGCACCGTTATCGTTTTAATTGCTGCACGCGGCGCGTCCTCGAAGATCAAATTTGTCCGGGACGCGGATGGGGCGTTCCCGTCGAGCGGCGTAACGAAACTAAAGGGGATGAAAAAAAAAATTGCGACCGCTGAGAGACGAGGAAACGACCAAGATCTTCCCTGGGAGGCCCGAAAGGAGAAAAAAGATTGGAAGGAAAAAATGGAGCTCGCACCGCCACAAGAAACGAGGAACGGAGAAATTAATAAATCAGACAGGAAAAATACCACGTGCGCGGAGAACGAAAAATTAAAGATGGGGATAAACACACGCGCCCTCCTGATAATTCGTTCTCGCTGGTGTATATATACATATACACACACACATACATGCAATCAATATAGATGTCAATATTTTTGTGTTTGATGTCCATATGTTCGACTTTGTTTTGAAATATAGTCATGGAGATTTACGTATGTATTTAAAAATGTATTTTTTTTTAATTCTTTTTTTACATTATATATATAATGTGTATCCATACAGGAAACTGCATACAAATTTCACGAACTTTATAAATTTCGTAATTATTACTTTAAAATAATTCGTTATCTTTTATAAATAGTTCGCTATTTAAAAAAGTTAATTCCGTTATATATATATATATATATATATATATGTATATATATATATATATATATATATATATAATTTTTATAAATATTATTAATTTCGTTATTCTTTATAGATAATTGATTTATATATTAGGAAATATAATTGACTGATTTATTGAGGTCTGAAACAATTCCTGAGTTCCAACGTATAACCCTTTTCAAGTGAATTTTTCCTACAAAAGTTGGTAGTTTTGGCCTGATAAATATTTCGGTAAAATAAAATTCATTACGGCCATCTTAACGTTGGTATTTTGTATTTTGGACCAAAAAAGTTTTTTTTAACGTCCCTTTTTCAACCCTGAATGTTTTATTATACTCAATACTTGATCGGAGCAGTATTTTTCGAGATTAATGAGGTGTAAGATTAAAATGGGACACCCGGTATATTTATTTAATACGTTTTAATATATATGTACACATACACGAGCATGGATATTTATATTTTTGTGCAGGGATATATATATATATGCATATATATATCCCTGTATATATATATATATATATATATATATATATATATATATTCTGGGCCTCTGGGCTTCTGTTTCTTGTACCCACCAAAGCCAAATGCAACCGGCAAGATTTCGTATCTTCATATGCGCCAGAGACTCATTGCATTCTTCGACATGTGGCGGATCGAGAAAAAACGATTTATATCTATATAGACATATAAATATATACACACACACACACACACACACACACAGACACACACACACACACACAGAACCCAATAAAAAATGAGGAACTCTCGGTTCGGCGTTCGAACGTCAAATGTATATTAATACATACAAAGAGAACAAAAAAGTGTATTGGCAATTGCATCGTTTCCATGCGTACAAGATAATGCGTTCGCACCGTTTATGCTGATTCGAGGCACGTCCAAGCCACAAGTCACCTCGAAAAATATTCAAAAGAGAAGATACGTATTTGCGATTCGGTGTGAAATTAATTAAAACTCTCTCTATTCGGATAAGGTACATTCGAGCACGGAACAGAAATGCAGAGTCGACGAGGAGAGATACTTTTTCGTCGATAGTTGAATTCATTTTTAGATCGGATTTGTCGGCTTCTTAGATTTCGTAACTAAGGTGGAATAATTGGGAGATGTTTTTCTCTTTTGGATTAGTTAGGATTTATTCGCACTTTTTTAATCCGTGTTTGAGTTCTTTTGATTTTTTTTTTAATTGCTTAGACCTAGTTGACATTTATGGAAATATCGATTTTCTTTGTTTTCGACGGAATCTCGAAATATAACATTTCAAAAATATTCTCTGAAAATCTCATGTCGATCCGTTAAAAAAATTGGGGGAGTTATGGGCGTTTATAGGTAGGTTTTTCAAAGGCGAATTTTAAAAGCGTTTTTCTCAAAATTACTTTTTCAAAATACGTATATGCGTGCGTCGCATGTGTCAGGGATGCTTCGTACACATTTATCGTTGCCGACAACGACGCCAACGTATAGTGCAACCGGTAAAACGGAATAACCGATAATCGAGTTATTGCGGAGTGCGCGGAGGACGACGACGGATCTCGTATGCTTTGTACTCCGTGTGTTATATATATATATATATATATATATATATATATATATATATATATATATATATATATATATATATATATATATATATATATATGAACACACATATTATAATATATAATATATAATATATATGTAATATATATATATATATATATATATACAGGGTGTCCCTCTTATATCTGCCACCCGAAAAAACTCGGTAATTATCGACGTCACAAAAAAATGTTCTAGCTAAAAATTGTACGGTGTGAAGAGGACCATCAAATGCGACCAATTTTTTTTTTACTTCGGTGGAGGCGCTGACGAACAGTGAAGGGCACCTACACTTTTTAAAATGGAATGGTACATTTTTTTCAACCATCTTGGGGAGCACCTCAAGCAGCATAAAAAACATTCAGAGGTTAAAATCGTTCAAGGTCATTCGAGGTCAGTATCGAGATATTTAGATTTGTATTTCATTTTAATAGGTGACCTTGAATGATCTTGGCCGACTTTGAGCCCCTAATGTTTTTATGCGGCTTGAGGTGCTCCACAAGAGTTTGAAAGAAATGTACCATTGCATTTAAAAACGTGGAGGTGACTTCACTGTGCGTCAACGC
This sequence comes from Ophion ellenae, assembly GCA_963210295.1. Classification (NCBI taxonomy): domain Eukaryota; kingdom Metazoa; phylum Arthropoda; class Insecta; order Hymenoptera; family Ichneumonidae; genus Ophion; species Ophion ellenae. Next base: position 20,970,356 of record OY723392.1, read on the forward strand.
CTCCACCGAAAAAAAAATTGGTTGCATTTGATGGCCCCCTTCACACCGTACACCTTTTGTCTGGAATATTTTTTTGTGACGTCGATAATTAACGAGTTATTTGGGTGGCAGAGAAAAGAATATATATATATATATATATATATATATATATATATATATATATTAGGGTGATTCGTTTCAGGGTAACTTTTTTTTTCTGACCCATCGTGCCCGAAAATCTTTAGTCGGTACCCAAAAACGGAGTTTCGTGAAAGGGGGGTGATGTCAAAAAATATTTAGAGGTCGCGAATCAAAATTGAAGGTTTCCCATCTGATTAACATTGAAAAAAATGTTTTTCTCGTTATTAGTGTTACCATTACGCGAATTTTGATATCGCGATATTTTCCAAGTGGGTTCTCATAGGAAATATGATACTTATCAATAAAGTTCATTGAGCCAAGTCCGTAAATTCAACCGTTTCAGCGGTATTATTATTTCAAGTGAATATTGTATGAAAATATCTATTCAAACGGCTGTAACGCCTAAGCTATTAGATATATCGAGAAAAATTCAGATGAGAACTTTGTAGAGAAAGTAATTTTCTACAAAAAAGTCTTATAAGCCAAGCCCGAAAATTCAACTCTTTATAGGTGGATGAAGTAAAATAAATAGATATTTTTTTAAACAAAAAAAATCTATTTATTTTACTTCATCCACCTATAGCTGAGAAAGAGTTGAATTTACGGGCTCGGCTTATAAAACTTTTTTGTAAAAAATTACTTTCTCTACAAAGTTCTCATCTGAATTTTTTTCGATATATCTAATAGCTTAGGCGTTACAGTCGTTTGAATATATATTTTGCACAATATTCACTTGAAATAATGATGCCGCTGAAACGGTTGAATTTACGGCCATGGCTCAATGAACTTTATTGTGGAGTATCATATTTCCTATGAGAACCCACTTGGAAAATATCGCGATATCAAAATTCGCGGAATGGTAACACTAATAATGAGAAAAACATTTTCTTCAATGTTAATCAAATAGGAAACCTTCAATTTTGATTCGCGACCTCTAAATATTTTTTGATAACACCCCCCTTTCACGAAAGTTCGTTTTTGGGTACCAACTAAAGGTTTTCGGGCACGATGGGTTAAAAAAAAAAGTTGCCCTGAAACGCCAGTATATATACCCCCCAGTATATATACTCACCCCAGTATATATACACACACAGGATGTACTGTAATGAATAGATAATCCTGCAACTGTCGATAGGTCAGAGCATGCCCTAGTATATGCTGGAATTTCAGTTTAGCAAAAGTCCCACGGTTTATGAAATAAAAATCGTCTGCTTTTGGTTTTTCGCATGCCATTTCTACAAATGATTACTTTTTTCACCCATTAAAAAAAAATACTCTCGGTTATTTGTTTTATTTAGAAAAATCTTCTTTTTAACCTAAAATGTTAAGGTAACTTTATGAAAAAAGATCTCATGCAGAATTTTCATACAAATTCGAACATCTGACTTTGATAGCCTGCGGTGTAAAAAAATGTACTACGCATATCGTGTCAGTCGCTTTAAAAAGTTGCTTAGTTATTGTCGATTGATATCATTTGTAAAAATGGCATGCGAAAACCCAAAAGCAGATGATTAAAAAAAATAACATAAAGCCTAAAATCTCGAAGCCCGTGGGACTTTTACTAAACTGAAATTCCAGCATATGGTGGGACATGATCTGACCTATCGACAGTTGCAGGATTATCCATTCATTACAGGACACCCTGTATATTGACCAACGACGAAACTTTCACGTATGAAGAATGGGAAACTACGTATTACAGCGGTTAATATGCAACCCGTCTCTCCGAATGCGTACACGCAAGTAACTTGCATCGAGTTATACCTAACTCGTGCCCGGAAAAAAGGGGGAATTTTCGTGAATTTTTTTCTGAGAAAACGTGTGGAGGTATTCAATTTTTTTCTTGTTACATTGAAGAGTATGGTTTTAAGTATCTTTTACAATTTTTGTATTAAACAATATTTATCATTGTGGTAGATACAATGGTTTGCGCCAAGCGCTGCTTGAAAAACGTCCTTCGCGGTTAGAATCGATATTCTGCAATAATCGTGTGCACTTTGCTAGAAAAACTCGTGTAGATTGTGGAGAAAAAAAATTGTCCTAGGTGCTCATGTGCATCTCCAACGAGGGCCTAAGAAAAGACATTCTCTTTCGACCGGCCACTAGGCCGCCATTTTTCGCCCATATTTTTCCAAAAATAAGAAATTGATTTAAGTACCTACAGATATGTAAAATAAACCCTCCAACTCTTATTTAGATGGCTTTATCAGTATTTTGAAAAAATCCCTAAAAAGGCTTGTCTCCCGGACATCCAAAGAAGTATAAGGCCTTACGGGGGGAGATACCTTTAGGCGAGGAAACAATTTGCTGATTTACGTGATTTTTTTTTTTTAGAATGAGTTCTTCGGTGCCGGGTTGAAATTCCGAACTTTAAATGCTCCGACGGTTTAAAATTCCGAATTTCAATGTTCCGAAATTCAAGATGGGGTCGGGTTGAAATTCCGAACTGTGAATGATCAGAACGCTCAAAACTCCGAAAGAATATTCTACGAAAGACCAAAACTCCGAAAATCTGAACACCGTCAAAATAATTCGGCTGTGAAAGTTTTAAAAGTTTTAAAAGTTTCAACGTTTTCAACAAATCGACGAATTATTTGGAGAATTTTTTTTTATTAAGGTAGTACCTCCACAGAAGAGTTTAATTAAGAAATGGTTGAAATTTGACATATACGTTATTTAATACATTATCCAAACAACTGTGCAATTTAAATAAGTTTAACCACCCTAAACCTGAGATATTTACACTTAAAGTTGGCTTGGTTTACACGTAACAAATGCGTTATGATGGGCAAACAGAGCATCATTAATTCTACCGTCAAAACTAAAATTAAGAAATTGATTAAAAAAACGAGGATAAGCTACAGTAAGATATCACGAATAATGTGAAAAAAAATGAGAATGGTTCACCATCTAGTTTCCAAGATATAACCATGAGAAGCCTTTACAATTTTGGTGCAAAGCCTGGCAAAGCCTGGAAAAAAAAACAATTGGGGCAAAGCCTGGACAGTCCCGGCAAAAAGTTTACTGGCAATGGTCGATCAAAAACACAATACAAAATATATTTTACGGCAATAAATGATATCCATCGTATTATCTACAAGTACCGAGTCAATATTGCGTAGTTTTTAATTTTATTCGTTACTAATTAAACCAATTATCAATCTTTTAAACATGAACATGGTATGCAAACTTTTGGTTGAGATTTTCGCAGAGGAACTACCTTAAGAAGTGATTTTGCGTCAATGTTGAAATTTGTCTAGACAATGTTATACGTTCTACATCATTTACAGTCAACTGTGTGATCTTTCGCTGGTATGATATGGATACGGGGGCCGTGTTGAAATTGCGAACTTCGAATGCGCTGACGGTTTAAAATTCTTAATATTAAGGCCTTAGGTCACGCTAGAGGCCGAAAAATAGGCTTTTTGGGGATTTAAAAAAAAAAAAACTACAAAATAAATCGAGATTAGAAAAAAGGGTGTTCATCATACATATAAGTGACTGTATACAATAATTTTTTTGAAGCGATCAATTTCAAAATGGCGGCTGTGCAGCATTTATCTCAAAACTGCATTCTTTAAGTTGACCGGAAACATAACTCAGACAATTTTCAACCGATTCACTTGGAATCTATCTATATAAATAAAAAGAGAAGTCCTGACTGACTGACTGACTGACTGACTCACTCATCAACGCCCAGCCCAAACCCTTGGACCTGGAAAGCTGAAATGTTGCACAAAGGTTCCCTTTATAATGTAGACAAGGAATAAGGAAGGATTTTTCGAAATTCAACCCCTAAGGGAGTTAAATTAGGGGTGAAAGTTTGTATGAAAAATCTTATTCCTTGAGTTAATATACTTGAAAACTTAACACAAATAAATTATAAAGTAAATTATAAACTTTGTCACTTTTATTTTTCCTAAACTACCCCCTAAGAGGGGATTTGGGGGTATCAAAGTTTGTATGGAAGAATTTTAACGCGCGGTTCGATTAACTCGAAACTCAGTATTTATGCTTGAGAACAAAAATAAAGAATAACGTGTATCAGGGTTTTTCGAAAATCGACCCCTAACGGGTTAAAAAGGGATAGTCATTTTTACAGGGGAGGATTTTATCGCGGGGCTTATCTTCTTTGAAACATCTTCTTTGATCTTATTTGAAACTTGACACAAATACTTGCCTATGTAATAAAGTTTGTCATTAAGGGGTTTAGGGGGGGGTGGTTAACGGGGATTATTTACGTAACTATTTTTTTCTAATTCTCACAGGATAGAGAATAAAGAGGATTTAATATTTTCACTTTAAAGTTGCCTTCATATTTGGCATTTAAGTAGGTAATTTTCCGTCCCGTTATTAGGTTATATTATTAGGTTTTAGAGATTTTATCCTCCATCAATCATATATCAATCCGCGCGCCGCTCCTCGGATACTATATAAGCAGTGCGAGAAGACATTGTTTACCTAGATTAACGAATGGGGTACTTTTAATCACGGTAGTATGTTCCCGTGGGATATTTTCCGACATCCACGCCGGCGAAGCCGCGGGCAAAAGCTAGTGTTGAATATATCTTGAAAAATACATTGTCTACAGAAGTACGTAGGATTTTTTTTTTATATTCCATAGTTCATTTGTTATTAACAATTATCTGACGATTTTTTAGGCAAATTTTTGGAAAGTGAAAAATTTCGTCAGATAATTGTTAATAACAAATTAACTACGCAATATAACAAAAAAAATCCTACGTACTTCCATAGACAATGTATTTTTCAAAATATATTCAACATTTTTAGTGAATCGGTTGAAAATTATCTGAGTTATGTTTCCGGACAAATTAAAAAATGCAGATTTGAGACAAACGCTGCACAGCCGCCATTTTGAAATTAATCGCTTCAAAAATTTTTTTTTATGCGGTCACTGATATGTATGATAAACACCCTTTTTTGAAATCTCGATTTATTTTGTAGTTTTTCTGAAAAAAAGATCCCCAAAAAGCCTATTTTTTCGGCCTTTAGAGTGGCCTAACCCCTTAATGTTGCGAAATTATAAGGTTCGTCAAGATCATGCTAGCGAAAGTCTACACAGTCGACTGTAAATGATGTAGAGCGTATAACATTGTCTAGACAAATTTCAGAATTGACGTAAAATCATTTCTGAATCAAAAAAAAATCTTGAAATAATCCGTCGGTTTATTGAAAATTTTGAAACTTTTAAAACTTCCATAGCCGAATTATTTTTATGGTGTTCAGATTTTCGGAGTTTTGGTCTTTCGTGTAAAATTCTTTCGGAGTTTTGAGCGTTCTGATCATTCAAATTTCGGAATTTCAAACCGGCCCCATTTTTCATACTTAGGGTTTGTTTTATTACTACTTTTGGCTTTTACATGGTATTTTTTCAAAATTATTCTTCAAAAACGAGGTTTGGCACGGTCTTTGAAACTGCATTTTCAAAACTGGCGTGACGTATAGCTAAAAAAACTAGTCGACAAATTCTGATGGAATTTGGTATAAATCTTTCTAACCTCATTGTTTTACTGAATACTTATTTAATTAAAAAAAAAGTATTTTTTATTGCAAAATGTAGCCATATTTTTCGGAAAGTTCCATCTTTTTGTTTACATACGTCCGCCATTTTTAAAGGTTAATAAAAAAAAAATACCATGTAACAGCCAAAAGTAGTAATAAAGCATACCCTAAGTCTTCAAAATAGGAAAGAAATCTTTCCTTTAAAAAAAATGATGATAACCAACAATATTTTCTCGCCTAAATGCCCTAAAACCCCTTAAGGTACCGAGTTTGGGCTCCTGTAATCTAGCCTCCCCACGTGCAACGTCAACGAAACGTTTCCGCTACGATTTCCCGACGTTTTCGTCACATAACCTCACTTCCGGGGACCACGATCCCCCGAAAGGATTCATAAAACAAAATGTACGCATTCAGCGCCGCCAGAGCGCAACTAACGAAACATTCTTCCTCGCGCGCACGAGAATAATAAATGCTCGATTGGTGCGACAAATTCGTATTTTTTCCCGACGTCAAGAAGACACGTAAAGAAAAACAAACACAATTGTGAGAGATAAGGTGGTGAGGCTAACCTTGACGAGCAGGTGAACCGGCTGACTGACAGTGAGCGATTTTCCACGCCTGGCCTTTCCGCCCCCACCGCCGAGGCACTTTATCCACGGCATTTCGGATACTCCCAACTTCGTTTCTATATTACTTCTGTAGTTTCAATCCGCTTCGCGTTCTCCCTACCGAACAAAATGACACGCGTATTTCTCGTCCTTATCGCGCACTTGGCACCTCTTCTACCTGATTCGTATCTTCATTCACGGCAGTGAAAAAACCGGGACGCTTTTGGTGCTTCTTGGACAAACGCGTGTCGCCATCTTTCCACGTTTTTCATAATTTTTCAGATTTCCATCAAGGCGGAATGACGGTTTCTTTTTCAGCGAACTGCGACAATCGCGATTTTTGCCGACCTCGGTGTGCGATAAAACGTGTTTTTTTTTTAAAGTATAGTTCAGAGGTGGAAATAGTCGAGATTTTACACGATTTATGTTTACGCGACGACGGTCCTCCGGTTCTTCGCCGGCGTGCGTCGTTTTTCGCCACTTCGAAGTGAAAGAAGGCGCGAGATTGGCAAGGGTGGCGCGCGTGGCGCTGGGGTCGCGCGACAAGGTGCTGAAATTATACCGAAGAGTCTAATATCGTACGCAACACGATAATCGTTGGAAGTTTCACCGGCTTCGTTAGTTCGCGCAGTCCAAATAATTGGTATTCTCACTCGTACACTTCCTCTTCTGCGCACCGAAATTCTTCAGCGTATTTTCGCCGCGGAGCAATCGCCGACCGTGTAACTTCGGCAGCGACAAACGAATCACGGCCAGTGCGACCGGAAACGTTCCAACGTGCGGCAAAACATCGAGCACGTGGTCGATCTCCGAAGTGTCACGGACACTCGATCTCGTTGCTTTCTTACGAACGATATCTGTCAGTTTATTCTTCGGGAGTCGTAATTTCAAATCGATCGAAGGTCGAACCGCCTCTCGATGATTCTACGTGAAATTTGTCATCGACTGTTATCGATGGTCGGTTGTGGCGTTTTGCGGGGAAAAAAAATCTACGAAGCAACCAGGCGATAGAAAGATCGAGAGGAAGAAAATGGAAACTACTGGTAGCGATGTATCGGACACGAGTTTTCTCTACAAAAAGCGGCGCTCTCGACCAGCACGCCCCGCGGTCTACCGTCGACTGACAGAAAATATTGCCGGCCCCGGGGACGCCCTGCCTCCACCAACCGGACGACGGAAGAGAATACTGCGCGCCGTACTCGATGCCTCGTTGCGCGCGACGAGCAAAATCAACACTCCGCGTGCAGCAAACAAAACCATAGAATTTGTAACACATGTGCTGGGCTAGATACTTTTTTTCATTACTGTCGACCCCGGGGAAAAAAAAACACGATGCAATGCTCCATCTCGCCGCTTTCTGCGAATTATTCGAAACTGGAACGCATTTTTCGCTACGAACGATCGCGACTTTTTCAATCGTCGAGGGAACTTTGCGAACTGGCGAAAGTCACGTGAGTGACGCAAATTTTGCGACTCGTATTTTATTCCTTGTTAAGGCCTTAGGCCACAGTAATGGGTATAAAATCATGTTTCATGCCCGTTACTGTGGCCTAAGGCCTTAAGAGTGAATTAGGATTTTTTACTTTTGTAATAGTGCCATTTTGTTTCACTTATTGAGAAGTGAATTGTTTTAATTTTTTTTTATCTAGTTTTATCTGAATAACTATTTTATTTTTTCTTCGAAAAGTTTACTTTATTATTTATTTACTTTATATATTTATTTAAGTTTATAAATTACTATTTTAGGCTGTAGTTCCGAAAAGGACATACCTCCGATTGATTTAAAATTTCGTGTACCCACGTATTTTGACTTGCTGATTACGAATATGATAGTGAAAATACCCGCAAATTCGATTTTCAAGGTACAAACCCGCAAAACATGATTTTTTAAAAGTTTTTCTATTTTATTTTAGTAAATCTTGATCTTAGAGAAAAATGTTTCCAACAAAAGTTGTAGCCTATAGAAAGATTGATATTTTATGTTCTATTCAGTTTTTATCTAAAACCATTTTGTTTCGAGAAAAATGAGATAATGCTCCAATAAGTACATTGTGCTAAACTCCATTAGTTTCGATGTTATCTACTTACGCACTACTTACCGCGGAAAGGTTGGGTTTTGTTTCGGTTTGTTTATTGTTTGGGTTTGTTTGTTGTTTTGTGTGTTGTTTGGGTTTGTTTGTCGTGTCGTGTCTTGCTTGTTGTTTAGGTATGGGTATAGTTTTAAAGATCAAACTGCAACCTTTCCGCGCTAGAGTGCGTTAGTAGATAATATCGAAAGTAATGGAGTTTAGCAAAATTTACTTGTTGGAGCATCATCCCATTTTCCCTCGAAACAGATTGGTTTTAGACAAAACTTGTATAGAACATAAAAGATCGATATTTGTATAGGCTACAACTTTTGTGGGAAATATTTTTCTCTAAGATCAACATTCTTAACAATAATATAGAAAAACTTTTCAAAAATTAGTTTTTGTGAGTTTTGACCTTGAATATCAAATTTGCGGCATTTTCACTGTGATATTCGTGATCAGCGAGTAAAAATACATGGGTACACAAAATTCCAAATTAATCGGAGGTATGTCCTTTTCGAAACTTTACCCCTAGTTTATTTTTATGTAAAAGTTTATCTGAATGACCATCTTATACTATATAAATTACTATTTTACTTTTATCTCAAAATAAAATACTCTCGACTCAATACAGGGTGTCCTGTAATTTATGAATAATCCTGCAAAAAGGACACCCTGTATATAGTGGAATATTCGCTACTATATTAGATCGTAATCATCAAGGGAACTATTTGGCCTGGATTCGAACATAGAGTTGCCTCGGGGTTGCTTGATTTTCATCGATGGGGTTGCTCGAAGTTTCACGCTATTCTATTTCTACAACTCCTTCGGTTTGAACATTGGGAATAATTATTTTAAGGCTCTATGATATCTATGTGGCTCGCCGAAGAGAGGCCCTTTTGGAGAATTTTTTTAGAGAATACTCAACAAGCAATCAAAATGAGGTTTGCAGAGTTTATTCTACATGTGTTGACATTTTAAGAAAAAAATACATATTGGTCGCTCAGTCGCAGCTATACTAACGCGGAACATCAATTAAGGCGTTACCCCCACCTGTAGCGCAAAAAAGGCCTTTTTCATGAATTTTTTAAAAGAAAACTACAAAACTTTTTCTATCGATCAATATACCATCTTAAAGAACACATCTTGAAGAACTTTCAGTAATTTTTTTATTGAAAAATATTACATTGTTTAGTGGCAAATGGCCGTCAATGAAATAATGTTTTTTATATACACGGTTTGCGGTGACCAATATTGCGGCGAAGTGGATCATCTGAAAATAAAATGCGGATGGATTTAGTCAAATATAAGTATAAACTAGTCTTTAATCGAAGGATTTTAAAAAATATTCATTTTTCACTAAATGGCGGACAGTCAAAGTTAATGGTTCGATTTTAACGAAAAAAAAACGGCCGTTTTTTGGCGATAAAATGGTCATTTTTTTCGAAAAAAAAAAATCGAACGATTAAAGACTACATTTTTATGTATTAAATAAGCCTGCAAAATTTCAAGAAAATCGGTTCATTAGTGTTCGAGTAATCTTGGTCACCGACTTCAGAAATGCCATTTTGAGAAAAACGCGTTTAAAGTTTCTCTTTCAACGCTCTTTCAACGCGGATTCTTCGCTTTCAACGCTCATATCTCAGTCAATTTTGTTCGGATCGACTTGAAATTTTCAGGACATATTCTCAGATACTTATACTTCAAAATGCAATTAAAAAAATCGATTTTTTCAAAATCGCAAGTGGGCGTAACCCCTTAAGGTGGTTGGAGCGGTCCAGTTGAGTCAAATGACGGTTTATGAGTTTCTTTTTCAACGAACCTCAAAAAAATGCATGCGAGGTATAGATTTATCCCGTAGGTGCTAATTTTTCATAGAATATATAATTTGAGTGGAAAACTGTGCATTTTTATATGTTTAATACGTAAATAAGAAAAATGTTGGTGGCACTTGAAAAAATATAACTTTATCGATGAGTATTATAGAATAAACCGTGTCAGCAAATGTTTTATGCAACTCAGAATGAAATTTCGAGTCATTTATAATTGTGCCTATTTATATTCATGTGACGAGATTACTTATTATTACCATTCATTAATATTGAGTGTTGCCGAAATACGCCAACTTCGCGGACATTGAGGTTGGCAGCAATGCTCTTCATTCGCCAGACAAGATTCGTAATTTTCCATCAACCCTTGATGGTTCAATATTGAGTATATATGGTTTACGATGGGCAAGATGGGTTTATTTTTCTAAATGTTTACAAAGTTTTAGTTTCCGTTAATCCTCTGTTAGAAATGGTTTATCTTGGTGCCGAATAGCCAAAAAAATTACATCACCCGTAGCATAAAAATACATACGTCAAACTATTTTTTATCACGGTGTTTGGTGGTGAAATTTTTTTTTTTACTCTAAAGACTGAGTACAGTCTAAACAATAACATATATTTTTTAAATTTTAATCTTGGATTGTGGCTAACGGTCCAACCTCCTTAAGTGTCCGCCTTCCATTTTGTTGAAACTCATATATGTGATAAAGCGTTGACAACTATTAGACACGGACTTTTTTATCGGCGGGAAAATGGTCTTAAGGGTGGAAACCACCCTTCAAAGTAAGGCATGTCGAGGGGTGATATTGCAGTTTCACCCACAAGCACTCCACCGATCTGAATAAAAGAAAAACCAAAATTCTTCTAATGTAAAGCGATGAAAAATCTCCTACAGAAGTATTAAACGAAAATTAAATTGAGGGGTGAAACAGGTTTCTTTGAGGGGTCGTTGCCCCACTTAAAACAGATTCTCCGCCGATAAAAAAAATACGTGTCTGATAGTTTTCAATATTAGCAGCATGGCGTGACGTAACTATGCTGTGCTCATACGGAGCTCATATTAGCGGCATGGCGTGACATAACTATGCTGTGCTCATACGGAGTTCATATAAGCGGCATGGCGTGACGTAACTATGCTGTGCTCATACGGAGCTCATATTAGCGGCATGGCGTGACGTAACTATGCTGTGCTCATATGGAGCTCATATGAGTGTCATAGCGTGAAAAATAAAAAAATTCAAAAATGTTGATTAAACAAATCTGGTAGGATTTTTATATCCGCCTATGCTTTATTTATGTTCCTGCCTATATGATAAATGGATTAAAATGTATCCTGCCTAGTTATATTTTGTACCTACCTACGGTTTGAATCTACGTATTCTAATTCGAGAGCTGAGCGCGCTACCTACCTAGCCATTCTAACACTTGTGCAATCTTTTTTTGTGTCTGCCTATTTGTATCATTCTGGATTCGTATCCATATCGCCGTCATATTGCACTCATGAGATGTATCACTGACAAATATACATATCGCCGTCATATTGCGCTCATCGAATGTATCACTTAGAAATATGCATATCGCCGTCATAGGATGTATCACTGAGAAACACGCATATCGCCGTCATATTGCGCTCATGGGATGTATCACTGAGAAATATGCATATCGCCGTCATATTGCGCTCATCGAATGTATCACTGAAAACATGCATATTGCCGTCATGGAATGTATTACTGAGAAACATGCATATCGCCATCATATTGTGCTCGTGGGATGTATCACTGACAAAATATACATATCGCCGTCATATTGCGCTCAATGAACGTATCACTTAGAAATATGCAGATCGCCGTCATAGGATGTATCACTGAGTGAGAAACACGCATATCGCCGTCATATTGCGCTTATGGGATGTATCACTGAGAAATATGCATATCGCCGTCATATTGCGCTCATCGAATGTATCACTGAAAACATACATATTGCCGTCATGGAATGTATTACTGAGAAATATGCATATCGCCATCATATTGTGCTCGTGGAATGTATCACTGACAAAATATACATATCGCCGTCATATTGCGCTCAATGAACGTATCACTTAGAAATATGCATATCGCCGTCATAGGATGTATCACTGAGTGAGAAACACGCATATCGCCGTCATATTGCGCTCGTGGGATGTATCACTGAGAAATATGCATATCGCCGTCATATTGCGCTCATCGAATCTATCACTGAAAACATGCATATTGCCGTCATGGAATGTATTGCTGAGAAACATGGATATCGCTATCATATTGTGCTCGTGGCATGTATCACTGACAAAATATACATATCGCCGTCATATTGCGCTCAACGAATGTATCACTTAGAAACATGCATATCGCCGTCATAGGATGTATCACTGAGTGAGAAACACGCATATCGCCGTCATAATGCGCTCATGGGATGTATCACTGAGAAATATGCATATCGCCGTCATATTGCGCTCATCGAATGTATCACTGAAAACATGCATATTGCCGTCATGGAATGTATTGCTGAGAAACATGGATATCGCTATCATATTGTGCTCGTGGCATGTATCACTGACAAAATATACATATCGCCGTCATATTGCGCTCAACGAATGTATCACTTAGAAACATGCATATCGCCGTCATAGGATGTATCACTGAGAAACACGCATGTCGCCGTCATGTTGCGCCCATCGAATGTATCACTGACAAACATGCATATCGCCGTCATATTGCTTGCATGGCATGTCTACTACCAGTGCTAACCCAGTGAATTCATCACCACAAGTCATTGGATGACTTCCATATGACGTAAAATTTGCAGATATTACTTGCGGACACTTGAGCACAGCGATATGAGTTCCACGTGCTCCAAACGTGCGATGCATTTGTAAACGACATATTGAGATCAAAGTGCTTTGTACATTCACGATACTAAATGAGTTCACGGCTTTGCATCATGACATGTAGTCAATATGCTGTAAAATTTGCTTCATCAATTGTCTGCGCGGCGTGATAATCATGACTGTCTATCTGAGTAGGTACTGTCTAGGCTGTTTCGTGCGTTGCAGGGCGCTTGGAGGCGCTTCGGAAAATGAGCTTTAACTTTTTTTCCAAATTTTTCGCGTAGCTTTAATTTGTATATCATTCTTGTGATGTATATTCTTGTGATGTTTATACATAATTCAAACTAATAAAAAAAAACGGCCAAACATTTGTTTTCTACTCAGGAGTACGCTTTAATACTGCAAAATCAATTTCAACACTGCAAAGTAATTAGTTCCAAGAAACAAAAAGAAACACGGTCGTCAATTTCACTAGCTCGTATCTCTTTTCGGAAATATTCCAAAAACTGTGAACGTCAGAAAAGCAATGAATTTCTTGTCTTCAATGCAAAGAAAGGTTTATTATTCTTTTTTAAACGGATTTCAAACGAAAAAAAGAATTTTCCATAGAAAGCGCGAAGAATTTGTAGTTTTAAATTATCAATAATTCGAAATATCCCCCTACGAGTGCATTTTGAACGGAGAAATGCCCGAAATAGTCCAATATCGTCCTTTACCGTAGCACGTTCCTTCGAAATCACCAAGCCAGAAATATTTCCCCAAGAGAAAAAACATTGCCGCAAGTTGCAGCTTCTTTTTGGCTTTTATCTTGACTGTGGCAGAATTTACATTTAGATTGAGATTCACACTCGCGTGACAATCGTTCCGCCTCCGACGTCGCAGTACCCGCCACGTAGCCAATTTTTCAACGAATAAAATTTCGGTGTCTGCATTTTTTCGGGCCGGAGTGTTGTGGAAAGATTTGAGGAAGTCCTCGCGAGAGCCTTGTGAGCCATACACTCCTGCTGAAAGTTACATGCGCCTTATTACGCGGGGATTCGCAGTGCTGTGCAAACGCAATTAACAAGTCGTCACGAGGACGAACGACGTCGACTCGAGGAGAGATTCGAAGAAAGGCCTCGTAGACTCGCGGAACGTTAGTGCATGCGTCACGCGTGACGTCCTCAAAAAAAAAAGATTGAAAAAAAACGTGGGTAAATGTCTAGAATCGGGGCTCCCGACCAAAGACGTCAACAATTTTTTTTCATCAATGATATTTCGTCGGCGGAGGCTAATCATTTTTATTAATTTTATTAACATTGGGTTTTTTTACATTGGAAAAACATGCAACTTTTTTGTGCATGTTTTTTGAGCAGATTTTTGTATGCGGGTGCGTGTAAAATATATTTTGTTTAGGTTTGTTTGGGTTTGTATGGGGTTGTTTGGGAAATTGTCTTCCGCCGAGTTATTTAATCATAAGAAAGTACCCTGGAAATATCAGCTCGGTGAAAAAATGTTCAACCCCTTTTTGGTGAGGAGCCCCGATTCTAGACATTTACCAAAACGTGGATGGCAGCATCGCAGAGCTCCGGTAAAGTTCCCTCTGCGACTAGAGAGTCTATTGAGCTTATATACTGCAGGCCAAAAGTTTGAGTTCACTAATCAAAATTTCTTACCGCACTAAAAGTTAAATAGCGGATTGAAAAATAAAGATAACTGAATTTTCGAAGCGGCGTTTTAAAGAGGACAAATTTACCTTTATTTTGCTTTTTGATAAAATTCTCTGCGATTTTTTGTCGCTTCGTTACGCACTTTTGAAGTTACGCATCCTGATCGGACGACCATTTTGAGATACTACTGACACCATTTTATAAAACGTAGTTTCAACGAAGACGGGGGAAAAAGGTAAATCGCAGCGGGGCAGTTCTTTGCAGCGCAGTGGACGATCCGAGCCTACGCAAAAATCGTCACGAATCGGTTAATTTTCGGAATTTTTGCAAAATCCTTGTTGCTAATTAAATTTGAGACCCTAAAGTATAAAACTATGCAACAAAAAATCGTTTTTTTTTTATTTCAGGGTTACGAAAACTCCTTGAAGAGATATGAACCTAAAATCCCTTTTAGACATACACGCGTGCAGAAATTGGCCTACGAATCCAATTGGGTTCCCATACTTGTCACTATTTCCAGCTAGGGACCCAATGAGTCACAACAAAGGTTTCGTAAAAAATTGTGCTGATTACAGTTAAGATCATAAACTATAAAACTTTGTAAAAAAAATCAGTTTTTCGAAATTTCAAGCTTACGACGACCCTTTGATGAAATATAAACCTAATATACATTTCTGACATACACCCGTGTAGAAATTTGGGTAGGGATCCGATTGGACTCCCATACTTGTCACTGTTTCCAGATAGGAAGCCAATGAGTCATTGCATTGGATCCCTATACTAAAGCGTCACGCTCGTACACTGGACTCTCATTTGGGATTCCCCATTGGAATGTACGAATCCAATTTGAATCCTAAAGAATTGCCACATTATCGAAGAGCATCGGATAGGATTCTTGATGGATCTAATCGTATTTTGTACGTTAGGGTTTCTAAACAAAATATATAGATATACAATATAAGTGAATCTTAAAAAAGTATGAATCGCTTAAAAAGTATATCTTAAAAATTGATTCAAATCGTAGATTCAACTGAAAATCCACTGTAATTAGCGTTTATTTATTTTACTGCACTTTGACACACAATCACCACGCATGTACACGATCGCGAAACGTGCATGTTATGTTTCAACACGCCGAGTTTTTTCTCGTGAATTTTCACATATTTTTACTTCGACCGTAGTGAGAATTCTCAAACGACATTCATCGAGGAACAGTGCAGAATCCAATAGCATCCCAATGAGAAACCCTTACGTGCGGTGTCCCTAAAAAATCCCTATAGAAATGTGAGTGCATCAGGGGACTCCCCAACAAATCTCTGCACGGACACATGAATCTATTCGACTTGTACATATTCAGGCTAGTTCATATTTGTGTATACATTAGGTTGGCACAATTCTGAGCTGTATTTTTTTTCCCTTTTCTAACCATCCAATTATCTTCTCTAACGAAACAAAATTGTCGCCGACGCTGCGAGTGGTCAACCAATATTTAGAGGTCGCTCAAGACTCCCAAAAATTAAAATTTTTATTAAAAAACCGATTTAATACTTCCACTTCTTACCTATGGATTTTACGCTTTATAATTTTTAAATGAACGTCGCGAAAGCTCTAGCCGACCAATGAATATTTAGTGGTCGTTCAAGAGCTTCGAAATTTCCAATTTTCGCAAATTGTTTTTTTGCTCCTTTCACTCATAAATTTGGCGCTTTGTAAAATTTTCAAAATAATTATTCTTTTTTTCTTCAGAAACAGATTTTTCAAATTTACCCCACACTTAACCCAATACAACGACCTATAACTTTGTTTACGGAAAAGAGCTTTGAAAAATTAATTCATGAGAACAAAGAATAAAATGCTTGGGTTAGAAGTGGGAGGAAAATTTAGAAAATCCGTTTCTAAAAAAAACAGAGGGTTGATTGTTTTTAAAATTTTACAAAGCGTTAAATTGATGAGTGATAAGAGAAAAAAATTGCGAGAATTGGAAATTTCGAAGCTCTTGTGCGACCACTAAATATTCATTGGCTGGCTAGAGCTTTCGCGAGGATAATTTGAAAATTATAAAGCGTAACATTCGTGGCTGAGAAGTGGACGGAAAAAAATAGATTTTTAAATAAAAATTGGAATTATTGAGATGCTTGAACGACCTCTAAATATTATTTCACCGCTCGCAGTTCTCGCGACAATTTTTTTTTTCTTCAAAGGAGACTTTAAGGGGCTATACCCGTATAAACGCTGAAAATTTGGGTGATTTTCGGGAATTTTTTGGAAGAAAAGTACTCAATTAAATTTTTCGGAAAATTAAGGATATATTTCGCTATATTTGATCTATATTACATAATTTTTTCATAGAAAAATATTGAGCCAAGCGACGTAAGCGCTGCCTTCGGAGGCGCCAAAAAAAACATCCTCCACTGTTGACATGATTCCGGCCGATTGAGTAGCTGAAACCGAAAAAAGGAAAAAAGGTCGTTAAACTGGAAGGTATTTCCTGTACAATGACGTAGGATTTTCGAAAAATATGAAAATCTAACAAAATGGCGTTGTTATGAAAAAAAAGTCTGTTTTCTTGCCTGTAAAATGGTCGTTTTTTTCAATGCCAAATCGTCAATTTTCATCCAATCAAAAATATTCTACGTCATTGTAGAGTAAATATATTCAAGAGTACTCAGTTCAAATTTCAAGTCAATCCGATAATTTCTCTTTGAGTTACAATATCAGCAAATTCGAAAAATCTCATTTCGAGAAAAACGCGCTTAAAGATTCAACTGTCGATTTTTGCAAGATAAAATAATATTGATATGAATGATATAACTGATAATGATATTCTTGAAAGTATAAACTGTCGAAAAAGGCAAAAAAGTCGATTTTTTAAAAGTGTCACACTGTTTTAAAGAAAACTATTTTAAAGAAAACTACGAAGAGTCTCCTTTAAAGCGTTTAAAGGAGACCCTTAAAGACTTTAAAGGATAATTGTATGGTGAGAAAGAGGGGAAAAATAGAGCAAAAAATTGTGCCTCCCTAGTATACATACATACATGAATACTTAACAATATTTAAATCCACGTGTTCATTCATACATTTATATCATTAAGAAGACAATAAATGCCTTCAAGTCAACGACGCCATTCTGCGTTATATTTTCGATCGACTTTTTTCCCTCCTTCGCTCGTTCTTCATTGCTCCAAAAACGAAAGTATCGAAGTTGGGAAAGTCTCCGGAGAAACGAACCTCGCCGCGTACGGACTCACGTGTCAAACGAATAACGGATGGAACCGCGATTGATTCGAGATCGAACGTGAGTCTCGTGCGCAGTTGGCACGAATGCACTTTCGTACGAGAGCGCAATCAATTTCAATCAAACGTCTATTACACCGCAATGTATAATACGTACAACGCAATTGTCCATAGTTTCTAGATCGTTCGATATAAAAGTACCTCCGTGAGTTCCAAATTCTCAAGTACTTTGCCTCGGCCGAGGCAAGTTTATAGTGCGAGAATCTTCGTATCGTTTGAGGTGATGCTCCACAGATTCGCTATCGATGTGGTCGTTAGAAGCTGGGGTATGCAGCCCGAGCCCCCAGCGCAGCTTGGGATGAAAGCAGTAATGGTTTTATGAGTCTAGATGGGAGAGCATTCAGTTCACGCGCGCACCAACCGCTGGAAGTCATCAATGAAGAGCTATCTGCGTGGTGCAAGCCAAAGGTGATGACGGGGCGCAGATGTCCAATGTTGGAGATCCAGGTGCGAGTATAATGCGGCATTCGAGGCCCTATACAGACGCGTGCCGGAATATACATTGAAAGGCACACGCCGCGCCACGGCATCAATATATATGTTTATGATCGATTGATCGGTGGTGGAGGAACGAGTCTTTTTGTGGATAGAGGATTGGGTCATAAGTACCGTGCATGAGCCGGAGGATCAAAAAACAGGCCGATTTTCGATAATTTTTTCTGATGAGAGTATTGGGATGACCCAGTGGGGATTTTACACACAATTAATGCATAGTCTTTAAAGATTGGGTATTTTTTTTTATCGAAGAATATTGGTAAACAAAGTAGTTATTATTATTTAAACAAAGTTCCGCTGTTGATGCATGGCCCATCGGTGTAGGTGGTCCTGGCAACTAGGGTGATCGAAAATGAAAAAAAAATGTAGGTACTTCTAGTATAATTACAAAACTTTCGTATGACCGGATGCTTTTTTTTATTTTCGGAACTACAATAATGGCAAGCTGGAGAGAAAGACGTTTTATTTTCAACCAGAAATAACTTTGGTAATTTGTTATTGACAAATAAATGAACGTGTAAAACAAAAATTTCCGGTCATGTAATAGAACATTTTATGAACCATGTTTTGTCCCAAATTTAAGGGATAACGCCACTCTGGGATGGTGTTAGCCCTTATGATGCAGGCATCACAGATTAAAGGTAAACAAAAATGTCAAGGATTCAAGTGCTCGTACAACTTTAAGGGGTGAGATGCAGTCAGAATTTTCAAAAAATCAATTTTATTTTTATTTACATTTTCTTGAATTATGATGTATCAAAAATATTCCCTGAAAAATTTAAGTCCATCCGATGAATGGTGCGGGGATATCCCACAATTAGTGAAGGGACGTCGGGTCCACATGGCAGGTAGCGGCTGACAAACGCGCAAACGATAATACCCGCAGAATGCTTCGAAGACAACAACACATTGATAGTTTGGAAACTTCCACATCGGCAGAAGTCCTATTGTATGGGCCAGGAATTGATGATTCGATGTACGTAATTTTTTAATTAGTACTTCTATACATAAATCAAGTGTAAAATTGGAAAACTGTTTCAGAAATTTTCAAAAACTTATTACTCAGAAACTATAAACTTTAGCAAAATTTTATAAAGAATACTTTCGTTTTAAAATTGCACAAAATATTTTTATAAAATAAATCATCCCGACAAACTTTATTTTTTTGAAAAATTGTTTTAACAATTACCCATGTAGAGATTGACCGTTGGGCCTGGGACGGGCCTGCACAGTTACCTTTTCAGAATATTGGGCCGTGAGTATTTACGGCCCGATATCGGCCAACACAGCCAACAATTATTGGGCCAATGATTTAATTCATTGTAGCGGCAATGTTGGTGATTGCACCTGGCCCTATGTGGGCCCTCTTGAAGGGCCTATGTAGAAATTGACCACTGGCTCTATGATGGGCGTTCACAGTTGGTCTATCTAGAAGTTACTCTATCTAGAATATTGGGCCGTGAGTTTGTTTGGGTTTGTTGGAGTGCGTGATAAATATTCAACCTATATCGGGCCAAGATTGGCCCGAGATTGGTCCTTAAAGATACATATTTCATGGAATAACCTTGAAATAAATTGTGATTTGCGTATATGGCAGGTTTCAAAATTGGCATATTTTACTTACTTATGTTGGTTATTTACAAATGCCAATAATAGACCAAGACTTGATTACAAAAACTGAACTACAAAATATAGACGATTGATATATGACGTGCCAGTTATTTGCCTATTCTGGCGCAATATACAGATAATGAATCACCCAAGGCTTAAATAAAATAAAAGCAGGTATGGTCTGACCCACTTAGCCAATAAAGGGCTTAGATTAATTAAATGTAATTTCCAGTATTTTAGCATTGCCAGTTTTAAAATTCGCAAATTTCGATGAACTATCACGGCTGTTTATTGGTTTTAACAGATGGGCCCGGATAGGTTTTAGTAATGGGTTGATATTGTGCCAGTTCTCAATTTATAACGGAACAATAATGGGCCAATGTACTGCTGGCAGTACTTCAGCATCACCAGTTTAAAAATTGGCACATATTGTTTATCTACCATGACTGTTTAATGAATTTAGAAGATCGGCCATGATAGGTTTTAACTATGGGCCGATATTGTGTCGGTTTTCAATTTAGAACGAGACAATAAGGAGCCAATGTAATAGCCAGTATTTTAGGGTTGCCAGCTTTAGGATTGGCAAATTTAGTTTAACTATCACTGCTGTTTATTGGTTTTGAATGATGGGCCAGGATAATTTTTAGCAATGGGCCGATATTGTGCCAATTTTCAGTTTAGAGCGGAACAGTAATGGGCCAATATTATTTCGCTTTTTTTGGCCTACACGATGGTCTCAATATTGGCCTGATCGCAACATTGGGCAACTCATGGCAACCTCTACATGGGTAGCTATGAACAATTGAATGCTCGACTTTTCGGCAAAAAAGTTGTGATATTGGGATTCAGCGTATCAAAATACATTAAAAAGGTTTACCTTCATCCATTAAAAAGGTTTACCTTCAACCACCAAAACTTTAAGGGAGACTTTGTCGTTGAAAGAGCAGCGGGAGATGTTAGCGGCTCAACATGAGCAGCTAGAAGAAGAGGAGGGACGCCTCCATGGACCAGGCATTGCTGATTAGTGGTAATTATAAACACATTTGTATAAACACATTACAAAACATTAAACGCGTTTTTCTCGAAAACACGTTTTCAAAAATGGCTGACATTCTCCTGACCGCTGTAATTAACATACCGACCTAAAATTTGGAGAGCATACCTAGAAAATATGTCCTCACGGAATGACGGATCGTTTTTTCGATAGATACATTTTTGCATTTATTATTTATCTTTTTATGCGAAAAAAACGCGAAAATTCGATTTTTTTTAATTGCCGCCATTTTCCGAAATTTGTACTAAACGAAAAACCCATCCGTCATTCCATGACCAAAGGGTCACAGATTGATAATATGCTTTGAATTTATGTTTCAGATCAACAAAGAGTGTCAACAACAACGAACAAAGAGAGATCAACAGTGATGTCAGCCGTTTACCTCCCACGATTTGAGGACCTGTTTTCGCGGAGCTGCAACGGCCGCCATTTTGGTTAAAAAAAAAAATTTTAACGTTCTGTATATCATGAATAAAAGCAAGAAAAAAACCGCACTCAAAAAGCTTTACTCGTTTCCTTTAAAAAAAATAAAATGTAAACACCTGAAATATGGCACCCCAAGGACAAAGTCTCCGTTAAACGCGTTTTTCTCGAAACTATGTTTTTCAAGTCGGTGACCACTATAATTCAAAAACCACTCGATGGATTTTGATGAAATTTGGTGTGCTTATTGATAGCATTAAAACCTAGTCCTTAATCGAAGGATTTTCATTTTTGTTGAAAATTTATATTTTTTTAAAACAATAAACGAGTGATTTTTTGGTCGAAAATCGAAAGTTATCTGTTGGAAGCCGCAATTCTGTTAATAAAAAAAAAAGCTTCGATTAAGGACTAGATTTATTATTAAACTAATGATTTTTTTTGGCTTTTTGATTTCAGATGATCCAGTAAAATTTTATGATGGTCATCGCAAAGCATTACATGACGAAGGGGGGCCGACAGAGATGGCGATATTGTTATAAATAGTCAATGTTTTTCTTCGAAAATTTGTACAAGTCAAGTTGAAATATAACATAAAAAGTCTGTGTAACCACTTTTGTAAAACAAACTTAATCACTATAAAAAAAATTACCAAAAATGATTGTTTTTTCACGCCTCTGACTGCATCTTACCCCTCAAGGGAAGGTTCGGCCTTGCTGGCCCAAAAAATGTACGATTTTTCACCAATTTTTTATGCGATAAGTATTACATATAGAATGTTGATATTTGGTATGTTGACGAAGCGGTCTTTTTTTAACACCAAAATATTTTTTTAAGTTTGACCAAACACGATGGTGGGAGTGGGAGAAGCCCCGTATGTCGGTGCGCGGGCGATGACATTCTTCGCTTGCGGAAGTCCTACGTCCCGGACAGGTGATCCGGAACAAAAAATCAAACATATTTTTACTTTGTACAATATTGTGTATAAGTTGACCTAGAATCAAGAAGAAAAATTGAAAAATAAAAAAATAGTGAGCAAAAAACTGCGAAATTTTTTGGAAAAAAAACGAACTTCCTTCCGATCGCTCACTATTTTTTATTTTTTAATTTTTCTTCTTGATTCTAGGTCAACTTATACACAATATTGTACAAAGTAAAAATACGTTTGATTTTCTTGCTTCAGATCACCTGTCCGGGACTTCCGCAAGCGAAGAATGTCATCGCCCGCGCACCGACATACGTGGCTCCTCCCACTCCCACCACCATGTTTTGTCAAACTTTAAAAAATATTTTTATGTTCAATAAAAACCGCTTAGTCAACATACCAAATATAAACATTCTATATTCAATACTTTTCGTATAAAAAATTGTTGAAAAACCAAAAATTTTTTGGCCCAACAAGGCAGAACCTTCCCTTAAACGCTATTTCTTTCGATCATGATAAATCCCTCAAAACTGAAATCACTATGATCCATAAAGGATTATGTATAATATAATTCTTTATGGATCACAGCGATTAGAACTTAAGTCAATTGCAGTTTTTGAATGAAAAAATGAAGAATTTTTTAAATAAAGTTCGTTGTCCCGCAAAATGATCATATCAGGAGCATCACCCGTATATATCGTTAAACATCGAATGGAAAGGCGATATGCCACGATTATTTATTTCTCATCGGCGTGTTCGCTCCTGACCGATGCAAAGTTAACATGAGTTATGCATACGAAGTACTCTGCTTGATCTGCGAAATACGGTATCGGGGATACGTGCCTCGATGCAAAGCATACGATCGACTTTCCTGTGATCCGCGTGTGCGTTGTGCTTTCACGAACTTACATGGATCTTGTAACTTGGCCGTACGTGCGATCTCGTCAATTTCAACCAACTTGCATAAACCCCCGAGGCAATCGTTTTCTCTTTTCTTCAATATTACCAATTCTTCTCAAAGCCTTTGCGGGGCTTTGCCATTCCACCTTTTTCATCCCACATCTCTTACTTGACTATATCCAATTCCGTACATCCCCCCCCCCCCTTGCCCGGGCGTTGTCCACCTCTCTAATCCCCAAGAGTACCGCTTTTACACGAGGGCTCAGGGAAACTGCGAAAAACCCGTCCCTATATAAGCGAGCCATATTTTTACTGAGTTTTAGCTTCGTCCACCATCAGAAACTCCATAAAACTCCTATCCAGTAGACGGTGCACCAGCCCGTGCGCGCCTCAGCGGTCACCCATCCAAGTATTGACCCAGTCCAACGCCCGTTTTTCTCCGATCGTTATTAACTACGGTATTTTGCCGATTGAAACGAGAATTGAGATGTCGATCGTACGACTTTTCTCTCTCTTTTTCTTTTTCTCTCCCCCTCTCTCTCTCTCCCTGTCTCTCTCTCGATCTCCTGATCGGTGTCTGCTTTTCATCGTGGTGCGATGCTTGCCAAGAATTCCAGCGCGGGTAACCACTTTTTGCGTCTGCTCAACGAGAGAGCATACACGTTGCTCCATTTTATACATTATATATGTATATATATATATATATATATATATATATATATATATATATATATATATATATATCTATATATATATATATATATATATATCTATATATATATATATATATATATATATATATATATATATATATATATATATATATATATATATACACACACACACATATATAATGTATAAAATGGAGCTATATATATATATAGATGGAATATATATATATATATATATGTATATATATATATATATATATAAACGAATATATGCGCTGGATCAGCGAATGTTACATATTCCGCTCTTTTGTATTGCTCGATAGGAGACACTTATGCACGAATCGCGTATATCATCGCACTTGTAACGTCGTTTACTCGTTATATACACACACATACACATATACGAATACATACACACATCCATACATAGGTAGGTGCACATCTAGGAAAAGCGTTTGCGAGCGTTGAATTAACGGGTCACGAGACTATATATATAGCCATTCTATCGAAATGGGAGTCGAGGGCGAGAGAGATAGAGAGAGAAATAGAGAGAGAGAGGATTCTTCCTATATGATGTGACATAGCCATGGCCATGGATCTCGAAATAAACGTGACATCGTACAGAGTCGTCCGACACGACGAAAACTACATCCTTATATATATATATATATATATATATATATATATATATATATATATATATATACACATATACACAGGGTGTCGTGTTATGAATGGATAATCCTGCAACTGTCGATAGAGCAGATCATGTCCTACTATATGCTGGAATTGTGCAGTTTAGTTAAAGTCCCACGGTTTTCGAGATTTTGGGCTTTATGTGATTAAAAAAAAATCATCTGCTTTTAGTTTTTTGCATGCCATTTCTACGAATTATGTAGAAAATTCTGCATAAGATCTTTTTTCATAAAGTTTCCTCAACGCTTAAGGTAAAAAAGAAGACTTGTCTAGATAAAACAAATAACCAAGGGTATTAAAAAAAACTGGTTAAAAAGAGCTATTATTTGTAGAAATGACATGCGAAAAACCAAAAGCAGAGGATTTTTATCTCGAAAACCGTAAAATTTTTACCAAACTGGAATTCCAGAATCCTGTTAATTTTCTATCCGGACAAAAAATCGAATATCTCAGCGAAACAAAGCCGTAAACCAATTTACCAAACGGGGTTTCGAAGCGGACAAGGCCAGCTTTATGTATCTTTTTTACTTTTATTTTTGCGATTTTTTTTGTACCCGGTGCGTCGTTTTGAAAATGCCGATTTTTCACGATTTTCGCACTTGGCAATATCGCGTGCGCTTTGAAAAATAGTAATCCCACCATTTAGTGATAAGATCATTGAAAAAATACCGCTAGCTTTAGATTCATCTCTAAGGGGTTACCCCCACTTGCGATTTTGAAAAAATCGATTTTTTTATTGCATTTTCTTAAAGTATAAGTATCTGAGAATATGTCCTGAAAATTTCAAGTCGATCCGAACACAATGAACTGAGATATGAGCGTTGAAAGAGAAGAATCCGCTTTGGAAGAGCGTTGACAGAGAAACTTTAAACGCGTTTTTCTCAAAATGGCATTTCTGAAGTCGGTGACCAAGATTACTCGAACACTAATGAACCGATCTTCTTGAAATTTTGCAGGCTTATTTAATACATGAAAATGTAGTCTTTAATCGTTTGATTTTTTTTTTCGAAAAAAATGGCCGTTTTATAACCAAAAAACGGCCGTTTTTTTCGTTAAAATCGAACCATTAACTTTGACTGTCCGCCATTTTGTGAAAAATGAATATTTTTTTAAATCCTTCGATTAAAGACTAGTTTATACTTATATTTGACTAAATCCATCCGCATTTTTTTTTCAGATGATCCACTTCGCCGCAATGTTGGTCACCGCAAACCGTGTATATAAAAACATTATTTCATTGACGGCCATTTGCCACTAAACGATGTAATATTTTTCGATAAAAAAATTACTGAAAGTTCTTCAAGATGTGTTCTTCAAGATGGTATATTGATCGATTAAAAAAGTTTTGTAGTTTTTTTTTTAATTCATGAAAAAGGCCTTTTTTGGGCTACAAGTGGGGGTAACGCCTTAAAAAAAATTGCGATTTTTTTTCACTGAGTTATTGAATTTTTTCTTAAAAAAACGGCAGGTTTCCGAAAAGCCGGCATCGTGCGGCGTAACTTGAAAACTATGAGGTTTGGAATATTTAGTCTAGGGAGTAAAAAGTTGTATTTCGTTATTTTGGAGTCGCTAAATTTTATTGAGATTTTCCAATATTTCTTCGTATCGCTACTTTCGGTTGATAGTTGGGGATTTGTCTCATCAATTTATTGCCGTTACTTTGAAACAAAGATGTTTTCATGAAATATCAAGAGGGGAAAAGGTACCTAGATACAGCCGTGGCCAAAAGTATTAGGCAATCCTATAAAATATTGATGTTTTGCTAAAGCTAAGACGGCACAATCAAATATAAAATTAAACAATAGAAAACCTCTGTTGGTGGATGTCAGAACATCTGGATCGTAAAACGCTAAGCAAGTGCTTTTTTTTATTTTGAAAAAAACCTTTTACGATTCTTTATTTGCTATTTTTAGAGTGGAGAATCCACTTTCTGCGATTTTATTAGTTCTGCACGATTCCTTATTTACGAACATGCCGAAAAGTAGTGAGCTATCATACGAGAAGGGGGTGAAATTTCAACTTTTGCACAAACAAGGGAAACCCCAAGTCAAAATATCGAAATTGAACATTTACAGGGTGCCTAATACTTTTGGCCAAGGCTGTAGTAGGACATTATCTGACTTATCGACAGTTTCAGGATTATCCATTCATACAGGACACTATGTGTGTCTGTGTATATATATATATATATATATATATATATATATATATATATATATATATATATATATATATATATATGGGGCATTCCATACCAATTCGACCTGGGTCTGACCCTCGACCCCTCAAATCTGGTTCCCGATTTTTTATATCATTTTCTCACTCTATCAAGCGATTACAATTTTTTTCAGATTTTTCAAAATAAATTTGAGCGCGTCATGAATTTTTGAATTTTTTTTTCAACACCTCGATGGCCGTAATCGAAAAATCTGAAAAAATTCCCAAAAATACAGTGTCAGATATAAAAAATGTTGGTGTCAAATTCATAATGTCTGGGCTTTTGCTTCAACCCGTTTTTTAGCTTTCTGAGCAAAAAAAAATGAAAAAATAAGAAGCAGAGGTCAATTTACTGTAGACTGTTGCTCGAAATTTTGTATGCATAATAACAGATTTTAAAAAAAATTCTTCGATTTTTCTAAAGTGTTTTGTAATTTTCGAATTTTTTTTATCATGGTTGACAAAAACCCTAATTAGGGATTTGGAAATGGTGCGAATTGCACTAAAAATAAGCGTAAGATGCCTGGTGAGGTTCGGTACACTCTAAACTATACTATTGAAGTGCTAAGTAGCTGTGACCGCCGATCTGCTAAATTTGTCGATGACAAAATATTTTATTTTTATTTTCAAGAATAAACTCCAGTGCCGCCATATTATATATTGTGCTGATTGCTATTATTACATTGCCTCTATAGATTAACGTTGTGAGTGGTCAGTACTGCGTAAGATGAACGCCCAAGTTTTATCAATACATTACGTGAGACAATAGTGAAGACGAGAATTTCGGTTACAAGACAGTTACTTGGAAGCCCCCGTGAACGCAAAATGTTATTTTTCTTTCGTTAATATTGCATTGCCGTCTGCACTAGCTAATTTTTTTCGAGAATTCATAATGAGTGTTCCATAACCAATGTCACCGAGTTGATCCTTCGCGTATTTACTTTTTTTGTTCATTTTCTGATATCTCTCGTTTCGCGTCATTCTATTTTTTTTCGATATGAAATCGAAAAATTTTTCGATGTGAAAATGCTTGAAAAAATCCTTAAAAATTTCCAAAAACCGTTCGCCATCATGAAAAATATTCAAGCTACTGTCTACAGTAGTCGTTGAATAGTAGTTTAGAGTGTATTGAACCTCACCAGGCATCTTATGCTTATTGTTAGTGCAATTCGCACCATTTCCAAATCCCTAATTAGGGTTTTTGTCAACCATGATAAAAAAAATTCGAAAATTACAAAATACACTTTGGAAAATTCGGAGAAATTTTTTTTTAATCTGGTTTTATGCATACAAAATTTCGCGCAACAGTCTACAGTAAATTGACCTCCGCTTCTTATTTTTTTCATTTTTTTTGCTTGAAAAGCTAAAAAACGAGTTGAAGCAAAAGCCCAGACATTATGAATTTTACACCAACATTTTTATATCTGACACTGTATTTTTGGGAATTTTTTCAGATTTTTCGATTGAGGCCATCGAGGTGTTGAAAAAAAAATTCAAAAATTCATGACGCGCTTAAATTTATTTTAAAAAATCTGAAAGAAATTGTAATTTCTTGATAGAGTGAGAGTAATGATAGGAAAAATCGGGAACCAGATTTGAGGGGTCGAGGGTCAGACCCAGGTCGAATTGGTACGGAATGCTCCATACATACCCGATGTCCCTCTTATCGCTGCCACCCGAAATAACTCGGTAATTATCGACGTCACAAAAAAATCAAATGCGACCAATTTTTTTCATTTCGTAGGAGGCGCTGACGCACCGTGAAGGTCACCACCACTTTTTTTTAAATGGAATGGTACATTTTTTCAACCATCTTGTGGAGCACCTCAAGCCGCATGAAAAGCATTAGGGGGTGAAAGTCGTTTAAGGTCGTTCAAGGTCAGTATCGATGACACAAATGTAAATATCTCGGATCACTACCAAATATTTGGCAGTGATCCGAGATATTTAGATTTGTATTTCATTGTAATAGGTGACCTTGAATGACCTTGAACGACTTTCGGCCCCCTTCACACCGTACAACTTTTGTCTGGAACATTTTTTTGTGACGTCGATAATTACCGAGTTATTTCGGGTGGCAGAGATAAGAGGGACACCCTGTATATGGCTGATACGGAATCAAGCTACTTTGACTCTCGAACTCATACGAGCAGGCCTCTGTCCTCATCATCTATGCTGCCGTACGCGTAAAATACTAACCCGTCCATACGTATGTTTGACGCGCAAGCGTTGCCGACGACTCTCGAATATTAGTTACCGCACGTATTTTATTGTTATTATTGTTTTTTTTTCCTTCCGTCACCGGTACTATGAGCTTCGTATATTGTCGCGTCCAGCTGTCTGCGATCTGGCCGTCTATCGGTTTCCACGGCTCGTGGGTACAGACTCGGTTATTGCGATCTCTTGAACGGTAAGTGAGAGTTTATGCGTCGAGGCGATGCTGGCCAAAATCTCGTGATTAAATTATAAGATGTGCAGTTTTTTTAAGGGGCCATACCAGTATGACACTTTAAAAAAATCGATTTTTTTTTGCCTTTTTCGACAGTTTATACTTTCAAGAATATCATTATCATTTATATCAATATCATTTTATCTTGCAAAAATCGATATTTAAATCTTTAAGGGGGGATTGTCTTTTTTTTTGAAAAATTTACCGCTTTTTGTGAATTTTTTTGTGAAGAAAGTATACAACGGAAAACTTGTGAAACTTGGCATATAGTTTTATTGATCTGTTTACTACATACAAAAATTTTTTTAAACAATTTCATCAAAGAATCCGCCTCCCACCCCCCTCGACGCGCGATGGTCCTTTTTTGATGGTGTGCACGATTACAGCCTTCACGTTCATCCTGCAACAAAAACCCAAAAAGCATTTTACTTTAGACACAAATAGCTATCGTTCGATGAAGGGGAAAACAAAAAAATTGACGATTTGGTGACGTTTTGAACTTGAAGTATCGATTTTTCGAAAAAAATTGATCGATTTTTTGTTATAAATAAAAAACTATTAAACGTATTGCTTTTTTGCTTCATCAAACGATAAAAGGATGTCAGCTGAGCATTCTGTCCAAATTTGAAGGCAATCGGTTGAATAGTTTTTGAGAAATCGTGCACACCATCAAAAAAGGACCATCGCGCGTCGAGGGGGGTGGGAGGGGGATTTTTTTTATGAAATTGTTTTAAAAAAATGTTGTATGTAGTAAACAGATCAATAAAACTATATGCCAAGTTTCACAAGTTTTCCGTTGTATACTTTCTTTACAAAAAAATTCCCAAAAAGCGGTAAATTTTGCGAAAAAAAAAAGACAATCCCCCCTTAAACGCGTTTTTCTCGAAATAAGGTTTTTCAAATTTGCTGACATTGTAACTCAAAGAGCAATTATCCGATTGACTCGAAATTTAAATTGAGTACCCTTCAACATATTTACTCTACAATGACGTAGGATATTTTTGATTGGACGAAAATTGACGATTTGGCATTGAAAAAAACGACCATTTTATAGGCAAGAAAACAGACTTTTTTCACAAATACGCCATTTTGTTAGATTTTGATATTTTTCGAAAATCCTATGTCATTGTACAGGAAATACCTTCCAGTTTAACGGAATTTTTTCTTTTTTCGCTTTTACCTACTTAATCGGCCGGAATCATGTCAGCAGTGGGGGGATTTTTTTTCTGGCGCCTCCGAAGGCAGCGCATAAGTCGCTTGGATCTCAATATTTTTCTATGAAAAAATTATGCAATATAGGTCAAATATAGCCAAAAATATTCTTAATTTTCCAAAACATTTAATTGAGTACTTTTCT